>JAQSUU010000380.1:10000000-10085000 GCA_038087645.1 Saccharum hybrid cultivar R570
GAAATAACGACGCCACAGGAGAGGGCGCCCTCGACCAGCTCGAGGAAGCCTAGGATGTGGCTCTGTTGCACTCTGCTAGGTACCAGCAGGGTCTCCGACACTACCACGACAGACACGTCCGCAAGCGTGACCTCAACGTCAGCGATCTGGTGCTACGGCGGAACCAGAACACCAAGGGACGGCACAAGATCACGCCACCATGGGAAAGACCGTACATCATCGCAGAAGTACTAAAGCCAGGCACCTACAAGCTATCCAATGAGAAGGGGCAAAATCCTCACCAACGCTTGGAACATTGAACAGCTACGTCGCTTTTTCCCCTTAAAAAGCCTCGAGGCTCTGTAATTTCTTTTCAATCTCGTCAATAAAGAATACAACGATGTTCAAAACTTTCATTTTGCAAACAATGAGGAAGGATCGACTCTGTTCTCCCAGAATTGACCCTCCCTCGGGGGCTACAAGGGGGGAACCCCTAGTCCCCGAAAAAACTTGTACTCTTTTTCAAAGTTGAAGAACTACCTCTTAAGTCAACAACGCTGCGAAAGCGCCCTGAGGCTCAAAGGGGCTCTTGAGCCACGAGATCGCTTACGCCTCCGAGGCTACGGTACCTCCGCTCACCCCTCATGACTAGGGGCATGACCGCACGTTAAGTGGACCTAATGGCGGTTCATAACTTTGAAAAGGAATACATCCCCCTGTCGCTTAGATCAGGTTCTTACACGATCTACGAGGCCGCAAGAGGCACCCTGAAGCTCGAGGGTAGTCGAGCCACGAGATCACTTACGCCTCTGAGGCTACGGTACCTCCACTTGCCCCCTTACGCCAAAGGGCGCAACCGCGTGCTAAGTAAATCATGCGAGAACACGATTTAGGCGATAAAGGGAAGAAAAGCTCGAACAAAACTTAAAAAGCCAAACACTGGTTTATGTTTTGAGTTTTTAAGGCCTCCGAGGCCACCACGACCAAAATACAAAATACTAACTCATTACACGGGCCTTTGCACCCAGATTTGGCTCACAGGCCCTCGTCATCGACAGGCGGAACCACCTCGGCTTCAAACAGAGAGGCCTAGGCGGCTCCCAGGCTCCTCGGCAGCTCCGATCAGCTCCAGGCAAGCATCTTCGTTCTCCTCGTCGGTCCGGTCCGGGTCAGTGATGAAGCCTTCAGCGACAAGCTCCATGTCGAACACAAACCCAGACCGGACGATGGCCAGTGCCCTCTTCACGCCATGGTGGAGGCTGCCCCGTATCCTTTCACAGACGAGGCGGCCTAGTGCCGCCATTCGGCAGACGAAGGAGTTCCCCGGGGCGTCCTCCCTGGTGTCGGCGTCGGGCTTGACCCCCAGGCCGTCACACACAGAGGTGATCGCGCCCTAGAGCAACTGAGTGCTCTGGGTCTCGGCCTCAAGGAGGCTCTAGAAGGAATTAGCCGACGCCTGAGCCACCCGATGCTCCCTCTCCAGCTCTGAAACAATAATAAACTGAATTAATACTAACACGGGGCCTCGGACGCCGTGGCCGTAAACGCCCATACTTACCCTCGGTGTGAGTCTGCAAGACCACGACCTCATCATGGAGCCCCCCGCACGTCCTCTCAAGCCATTGGAGAGCGTCGTCCCTATCCTGAACGGTCGCCCTCAGCGCCTCGATCTCCTGGCGGGCGGTCTGAAGAGTCGCGTCCTTCTCCTGAATGGCTCTGTTCAGCGCCACGATCTCGTCCTTCAGGGCGCCGAAGCGAGTCGTGACCTGCCCGATCTGGACATTGAGGGTGTCACGCAGACGGCTAACCAGGGAGACGTCCTCCTCAAGCTCCTTCACCCGTGCCGACAGGGGCTCGAGATCCCTACGGGCTTGAGCTGCCTCCTCCCGGGCCTTGGTCGCGTCTTCACACACCACGGCCTCGGTCGCCCAGGCCTGCATCGCCTCCTCCTTCACCGCCACGTAGGCAACACGCAACTCCGCCATCTCGGCATTCTGATCGGAAAGCCTTTTCTGGGCCTCCTCGACCAGAGCCGTTGCTGGGCAAGCGCCGCCCACACGCCGCTCTCATCTCGGATGAAGAGCGACTTGTGGTAGGAGTATTCCTTGAGCTCCTGATCATGGTTTGAAATAAAAAACCAAAAAGATTGAGAACCGAGGGAAAAGGATAGCAAAAGAACCGCAAAAAGAATTGATAAGTCAAGCGTACCTCGGTGGCATCTCGCACGCCTCGTGACAAGGTCTCCGTCGCCACGTGAAGCGCTCGCTCAAGGTGTCGACGGAGACCCTCGAGGTACTCCCAACGGTGCACCTCGTCCCTGTCGTTCAGGGCGAAGATGGGATCGGTGTCGGGGTTCGCGGCATCCCTGAACTCGAGGAACGGTCCCCCCCACCGCGGTATCTCCGCCTCCGCTCGCGCTAGAGCTAGCGCGGGTGATGTCTGGCCACGAGGACGATGATCCGGACGGGGTGTCTTCTGGCCCCACGGAAGGGCCGGCCTCA
The DNA here is from genome assembly GCA_038087645.1 of Saccharum hybrid cultivar R570. NCBI lineage: Eukaryota > Viridiplantae > Streptophyta > Magnoliopsida > Poales > Poaceae > Saccharum > Saccharum hybrid cultivar. Next base: position 10,002,481 of record JAQSUU010000380.1, read on the forward strand.
CCCACGGCTCCTACCTCATCGACCGCCACCGAGGCACCAGTCTGGTCCATGGCCTCGCCTCCCTCGACTCCTACCACCTACTTCCCCTTATCCAGGGGAGAGTCGTTGAGGGTGAGGTCAACCGCAACTGGCGCCGACTCTTCTGCAGGGGTCGGCCCCTCGACCGCCGGCACCTCAGGGGCCGGCCCCTCGACCGCCCGACACCTCTTCCTCCGGGGGCCTCGGGCGGGGGCTCGACGACCCCACCCTCCACCGTAGCCGCCGGCTCCGCCGGCGGGTCTTGCTGCGGCTGTGGCTCTCCCGCCTGTGCTGCCTCCTGTCCCACCGCCGGTGGGACCTCCTCCATAACCACGTCCGCATCCGCCCGCTCCACGTTGCGGATGGATACCTCGGCCGTTGCAGCCTCGACGGAAGCCTCGGCCGTCGACAACGACCTAGGCTCTACCTCACCCGTGCTGGGCGCCACCACCTCCACCGGTCCTGACCCCTTTGCGGCGGGGTCGGAACCGGCAATCACCGAGGCGCCTGCCTCTACCTGGGCCACCGCCTACTGCTACCTCAGGCGCTCCTTTGCGGCCTCAAGCCGCTGGACCCAGTTGGTATCCTGCGCCGCCGTCCGATTAATGACGACGGCGCTTGCCCAAAGCGACTTTGCGGCGGTCAGCCCCAGCAGCTCCGCCTTCCGCTTAAACCTACAAAGCAAGAGGAAACATCGGTGAACGGATCCAGAGAAAGGCAAAAGAGCGAAACACAGACACTTACCCGGAAAGTGGCACCAAGGGCCTCGACCCCGGCCAGTCGAAACCTCCCGGCGCTACTGGTGGTGGCCTCACAGCCGGCCCACCGGCGGGCTGGGCACTCCTTGGGGCCCTGGCCGGAGCGCCGCCTTGGGTCCTCTGCGCCTTCGAGGCTAGCTGGCCTCGGGTCCTCACGCCCACCGACGGCGCCGCCGACGACGACGCCGGTACCGACGCTCTAGCCTCCGCCTGAGCTTGCGGAGCCTAGACTGGTGCAGGCAACCCGGTCGACCCCTCCTGCTGGGACTAGGATAAGGCGGCCCCTCTAGTCGAGGGGCCCGCCTCCTTCTCCACCTCTTCCTCCGCCACCTTGACAACCACGACCGATGAGGACGGCCCCCCGACGGGCTCCAACAGGGGGCGAATGTCAGGGAGGTCCCCCAGGCCGGTCGTGGCTTCATACCGCTACAGGGTGGCATCATCTTCATCGTTGCTATTGTCGTCATCCTCCCCCGAGACCGTCTCGGAGGGAGACTCTACGAGGGGGACCCCATCGAGGGCCTACTGGCGCTGAAGTTTCTTTAGCGCCTCCTGCTCCTTAGCCTTGCGGAGCTGCCGCTTCTTAGCCGTCTCCTTGACCTGCTTCTTTTGGGACGCGTGCTGGCGTCGAGCCTCCCAGGCGGGCCGGTCCTCTGGGACTGGTGGTCGCGTCTCCCGTAACGCCGACAGATCCTACGCATCGGCCTTGACAAAATCAATGGATTCCAAAAATAAACGAAACAAACGAACGTACCAGCCAAAGACACTTACAATGGGCTCGAACCCCTGGGTAGGTCGCATGGGAACCTTGTCGACCTCGTCCACCTTGAAGTTCCCCACCATCCGGCGCGCCCGCCAGAGGACCTCCTCGAGGGTGAGGGACTCGTGCGACATTTGACTCCCCTCCAGTGGTGCCTCCGAAGTCATCTAGTCGAGGCGGAGGCGACGCTGGCACCGTCAAGCCCCGCAGACGGAGCTGCTGCAGCGCCGCCAGCAGCGGATCCAGGCGCGGCTTCTTGGCCTCCGAGACTCCGTAGGTCCAGTTCTCCTCTCGGGCGGTTAGCACCCGGCCGGTATACCTCGGCAACTGATTCTCATCGTTGCGGAGGTAGAACCAGCCCTCGTGCCAATCGCTGTTCAAGGAGATAAGATGGGCCAGGATGTACAAATCTGCCTGACCCAACCTCACCCGTAGGACGTAGCTCCCCGCTCGAGCTACGCACCGAAGCCCCTTCTCCCCCACCTTCTTGGCAAAGAGCTCTGCCTTGAAGAGGTGGAGCCACAGATTCCACTGCGGCTCCACCCCTAGGTAGCCCTCACAGACCGCCGCAAAGATGGCGACCTGTGCAACGGCGTTGGGGGCGAGGTGGTGCAGCTCCACCCGGTAGTAGTGGAGGAGCACGCGCATGAAAACGATTGCCGGTACGCCGAATCCCCGCTCGTGGAAGCAGATGAAGCTCACCACGTATCCCTCGGGGGGCGCCGGCTCCCGGTGGCCGGGTGGTGGCGCAATCCACTTTGGCTACGACCGGCTTGTCCTCGGCCGTAGCTGTAACACTTCAAGTGTTTAGTCCTTAATTGCATTGCATTTGCATGGCATAAACATAAGCATGCATCATTCATGTTTGTTATTTTATGTGATGCAACACATGTAATTTTTCTAGGGTTTGTTTGATTTATTTCATGAAGTATTTGATAGATGGTGTAACAAAAGGGTAAGGTAGCCAATCATGACCTACAACACCTTAGTTATACTTAGGGTAAAACTTGGAACAAGGTTCATGTTGACCAAAATTACAAAATTGCCCTCCAAGAAAAGTTTGACCACCATTTGACCCTAGAAGGCCCTAGTTTGACCAATTAAAAAGTCTAATTTAGAGACCTTGCATGGAAGAGCACCCTTAAGCAAAGTTGTAGAGAATTTCATGAGGAACAAAAGTTCTAATATGGCCATCTCATGAAAATGACCAGAACATGCTCAAAAATGGCCCACAAGTCAGTATTAGGGGCTGTTTGGGGACTTAGCAAATTTTGCTAAGTGTTGAGCTGAAAACCGTTTCACTGTACCTCACTTTAGCAACTTGTAACTCACCAACTAGGCCAAACCAGTCTTTGAGCCAATTGACAAAGTTGTTGTCCACACATAGCTCTACAACTTTGTCAATATCATCATCACCTGGTTCTCAATAGTTTAGGAGATATGGTGTCAAGAAGTTAGGGTTTCAGTCGGCATTGATCTCTGAAATTGCATTTCAGTTTTCCAAGTACACGAGTTTGGAGCTCTGTAGTTTCAAATCTAGGCCGAACCAGCCCAAACTCCAATTGACAAACTTGTAGACCTCATGTAGCTCTACAATTTTGGTGTTATCATCTTCTTCTAACTCGAGCTGGATTAGGAGGTGTAGGAGCTCAAACTTCGCTGTGTCAGTCGGTCATCGCTGTCGCCATTCAGCCGATTCAGTTCGTCAGTCAGGGAGTGGCCGACCGACCGCAGGCCGTCGTCGACGCGTGGGACGCGCGGTGGCGCCCGTACGCCGGCCCTGGCCCCACCAGTCAGGCCGCGACGCCTTCAAGACGCCACGACGCGCGAGCCGGCCTCCATTCCTCCGCCCCCCTCTCTTCCAGTTGCCAAGAACACCGAAACCGGGCCGCCCTTGCCGCCCCTCTCCGGCGAGCTCGTGCCCGCTCACCACCGCATCGCAGTCCACCAGACCTCGCCACTCCTCCGCCTCACCACCCTCCATCTCCCTGACCCACCGAAGCCAGCAATTTGACTCAAGGTGAGCCGCATTGCTTTCTTCCCCGCCTCCGAGAGGTCGCCGGAGCCCGCCATGGGACCTCACCGTGGTCGGGGTGCTTCGGGTCTCTCTCCGTCCTCCCTTCCTAGCAAAATGGAACCGCCTAGCTTCGGTGAAGCTCGCACCGAGCCTGGACCGCACCGTGCATCTTCACCGGCGACGGCGCGCCGCCACCGGACACCACCGGCCGCCGCTCGCGGTGACAAGCCCCTTCCACCCCATCCCCATCCGTTCCACGAGCACCAATCGACGCACCGGGGTGACGGAGAACACGAGGCGGTGTCCGATTGGGCCGAGCGAGCCCTTCTCCGGCGAGCTCGAGCTCGTCGGAGCTCGCGGGTCTCCGCCTCCCCTGTCCCTCTGTCCCTGACTGCGGGGGCCCGCCTGTCAGTTGCCGAGCGCGGGCGGGGAGCGCTGAGCGGGCCGCGCGCGCGCGAGTCGTGGGCCGAGTTTTCCGGGCGGCCCAGTCATCCGAAATGAAATTCATTTTTATTATTTTGTCACTGATTTTTGTACAAGTTGGAAAAATGTAGATCTAGGGTTTTAATGATCCAAAAATCCTGAGATAAATTTTATTAGGGTCCACATGATGTGTAGTATTTTAGAAAAATATAAATCTGGAATGTGATGTTTAATTTTTAGGAGAATTTAATAGATCCTTTAAATGTGTTTTAGAATGCATGCAAATTTGTTAAATTTATAACTTGAGCTGTAGTGTTCCATAAATCATAAAATTTGATGGGTAGGTTACTCTATGCTAGCCCTAGCTCTGGTAAAAATTTGGGCATAAGTGCTTAATTACTTTTCAAGTTATTATGCTATCTTGTTATTCTAGGAAATATTTAAATGAATTTTTGTAATTTTTCTACATGTGCAATGTTCATATAACTTTTTGGAGAATGTCTTGGTACCCTAGAGTGTCCAAGAAAATTAAGAAATCTGTTGTTTGACACTTTTCAATAGGGTTTCCTATTTATGCAAAAATCAGCCTTATTAGCTTGTGAATTTTTGTGTAGGGAGTTCCTGTGAATAAATTTAGTTCAAATTTTGACAGCAGTCTCTTTTTGGGTCAAAGAGTCCTCTGTAATTTTTGTAGAATTTTGGGAGCAGTTTACATATATGTTTAGAATTCTACTTAATTACTTAAGTAAATTGAGAAATGGGTTTAAATAAATGTTCTAGGTGGGCACACCTTACTTCCTGGTGTCTTTGTGATATTTGTGAACTTGTAGTAGCATTAGTTGGGTTTTAGAGAATGTTTGCCACATCAATAAATATTTAACCTTTGTAATTTAGGTTTTCTGGACAGCTAAGTAGTAATTCTAAATTTGGCTTTGATAAAATTGGTTGCTGGACAACCTGTAAATACAAAGTTGGAGTAAACTTGATGAACTAGCTTGTGTTAAAATTTGGAAGCATTTGGCTTAGTAGTTTGAGAGTTACTGTTGTTTAAAGTGGCAGTTCAAAATCTGCTACTCTCTGTTTTGGAGAGGACAGATTCTGGAACTTGTGAAGTTTGACATGGAAAACTTAGGAGTTTGGAGTTGAGGTCTGAAAATGAATTGTAGTACATTTCTTAGGCTTTCCAGATTGTCTTAGATCATATCTTTTGGAATTATAAATCTCCAGTTGTGATAAAAACAAGTAGCTGCTGTCCAGAATGCTTACTGTGGTGTTTTGCTGATTGTTATGGTGAGATATCCTAAGACATGCTACTTTTGTAATTGTTAGGTGTTAGGGCCTTAACTGAGGATGAGCAGCTTTATCTTAGGTTAAGTAGATTAGGTGAGTACTTCTCTACTGGAGAAGAGATTTGCACGTACTAGTAAAATAACTTGAATAGAGTATTTTATTCTGAAATGCATTTCATTCCGAGCATGTTGCACCAATTTATGCATCCATTATATTTATTGTGCATTCATGCAATAGGTGCACCGGAGGGGGTGACACTCCTCGAGTTCGAACAAGCGATACCGGAGGAGGTGCTGAGTCAACCGGGAGGAATTAGCAGAAGAACCCAACGTCGGGGAAGCTCCGTCAGAAGATCTACCCGAGTGTCCGGACCACAGACCTGCAACCTTTCTGAAAGGCAAGCCCCGGTGCATGCTGAACCCATCGTTTTATAATTTAATCTTGAGTACTTTTAATTGTTTACTGCATTAAGTTGTAGGAGTTATATGAAAACACTTGTTGCATTATACCTGTCCTTGTCCAGATATCGTACTTAATCCTATATTAGGTTTAGGCACGTGTCAATGCTTAGCCCTGCTTAGTACGGTAGAAGTCGGGTGATTTCCGGTCATCCGCGAGATATAGGGCTGGGTCGCGAGTGGCTTATGGCTATCGTGATGGAACCATGCTTTAAAATGAAGTTGAGACCGGGGCGGGAGTTCGATGGTACAGCCGCAAGACACTTCACGTCTTGGGTGTGGAGCCATGCCGTCTGAGTCGTTTAAGGACCGATTCGCTGTACGTCCTTGAGTCATGTTGAACGCAGTCTAACACTTAGTTGGCCGGATAAGTCGTTCCGACCGCGAAGCCGAGTAATGTGGTTCAGGCCGGGAATCGAATGGTAGGTTGCTTCTTGGAGGAGAGAAAGGATGTGCTTGGGGGACATTGGCGTGAGACCAAGGGGGGGGTTAGAGTCCCTATCACCTGGCAGAGTGTCGCCCTTGGGGTCGCGACATTATTCGGACCCGCGATTCCTGAATCATATGAAACGGTGGCCTGTGCGACCCTGGCAGGGGTCTGCACGGTGAGTGTTAGAAATACCCCTCCAGCTGGATAGGAATTCGATTCGAATCGCCGTCGCTCCCCGGTTAGTGAGCACTTGACTTGAGCAGCGGCAACGTAGATCTCATTAAATAAACTGGTGGTTAAGGGAATGATACAATGTTGCCGCAATGATATACCTGCTATGGATATAATAATAATGTTGTTTGATTATAATCAAGTGCATGTTTAGTACAGGTGCTAAGATAGATGACAGGTAAATGCTAAAAATAACTGCTAGTACAGGGCTACAAGAGTTCAAATTATTTATGCCTTTATGCAAAATGTTATGTCAGCTAGCCTCTTGTGTAAGCCTTGCATAATCCTTGGTGTCACTTTATTTCTGGTTTTCGGCGGGTAAGTCTAGCTGAGTACATTCCAGTACTCAGGGTTTATTCCCTCCTGTTGCAGATGACATGCTTTATCAGGGATTCTGCAAGACGTGTCTCCACCCTGCGGGTGACGATGACTAGATCACAAGGGCGTGATCGTCTTTATGTACTTTCCTCATGCTTTTGCGGGTTGTCGATCATCCAGACTGGCAGTATTTAATTAACTAATGTGTGTGTTATGCTTCCGCTACTTTCAAACTTGGTTTGTATTATTTGCTACTCCGTGGTGTAAACTTATTTCGGGACTACTTGTGAAATGTATCGTATGATGTTGTATGTTGAATGATGCGATCCTGGTTGTAAGCAGTTTGGTTTGAAATCCTTCGTGATTTCGATTGACGACCGGGATTATATGGGCTCAAGTTTGAAAATTTGAGCGCTTCGGTGCTTGTTTTCGTACTTGTGCTCTTATAATTTGGTCGGTTTCTGTTACAGCTGGTACCGGAGCATAATTCAACATTAAACACATCTTACGGGTAATTAAAAACAAAAGTATTTGTTTGCGAAAAGGGTTAAACTCTAAAAAAATTATTTTTTTTAGGTATGCCAGTGATCACAACCCTTAGCCCAAATAAGGACTCTTAGGTGGCTTATTATAAAGACTAACTTGGGGGCCTTGTTTGTTTTTATTTCGTCGTCCATACGGCGTGATATTGTATGGATGCCATCCACTTGGGTGGTAATGTATGGATCAATTGCCTCAACGCTCTGGTAAGTGTGAGTTGTGAGAGCATGATCGTCCAACCGGCGGGTCTAGGGGAGAGTAGTTGTGGTGACTTTACATCTTTACATGTTTAAACCATGTAACTATGTAAAAGCACTTAATTGTGGGAACCTTTATATCGGGTAGCTTGATACTGAAGTATATACATTTGGGGATGTATATATGGAAAGTGTTTAAATTACTGCTTTCTTGTGTGCTTATATTGGGAATTGTTGGGCTGCAATGAAGTTTTCTGCAGGTACACTAACAGCGTAACGAGTAGACCGATAGTTTCGCTTATATGAGAGAACGTATGTATGCCACCGCCTAGCGTTAGAACTCTATGTTTCTACTAGGTGAGAGGACGTACGAAACGTGCATGCATCATGTTTAATTATATCATACATATCATTTACTCCCTCCTTAAAAGTTTCTGTACTCCCGACTAAAGTAAATTTCGTATCCCCTAAATGATCCTCACTTTAAGTCGTATCTTATCTTGTTGCTACAGATGACACGTACCAAGAGGACCGCTCGTAAGTCCACTGGGGGCAGGGCACCGCGTCACCAGCTCGCTCCACGTGAGCCCCGGCCCTGAGCCTACTGAGGTGGAAAGGCAGAGGGCAGAGTTGGCTGAAGTGACTGCTGCCAGGAATGCAGCGCGTCAGCAATTGGAGCAAGTGATCCGTGATCGTGACCAGGAAACCCTTGCAGTCCAGAGGTTGACAGTAGCAAACCGCAACTGTCAACGCATGTTGGTTCGTGTCATGGAACAGAGGGATGAAGCCTGGCACGAGGAGAACGTTCTGAGAGCTCGCCAGTTTGAGCTCGAGCAACAGTTAGAAAATGCTGAAGAATACAATGACAACCTACATGAAGAAGTGCACCGCCTGAACAACGAGCTTAATCCCCTGCTACCTAGAAACAACAATGTAGATGAAGATATGGGATCAGGCATCTTCATGGCTGAGGATGATGATGAAGTGGAGGTTGATGGACCACAGGATGCCCCACCTGCAGAAGCATCAGAGGAAGAGCCAGAAGAAGAAGAAGACGAGGAGTTAGAGCCTGTCAGTGATGAGGACGGCGGGGAGATCCTTGACACTGACTCGGAGGATGATGCTTAGAGTAGTCATCACGTGCCTATAATGTTAGGATCGTCTTTTGTGCCCTCCCTGTGAAGGAGTGAGGCCTTGTAATAACTTGACGTTGGGATGTAAGATTGAACCGTATGTTTCCTTAATGTAGTTTGAACCTGTTAATTTCGATCACAACTTGATGTCTTATTATGTTGCGTTCGATGATGGTGTCACGATTAGCACCCTTCGGTGCCGCGACGAAACCGAGGGCCTCCTATGGCGCGCGACATAGGGCTGTGCTGCTTGGCACGCGCAGGTATCGAGGTAGCTAGTCATGATCCACCATGGAACTCTTCATTGAGAAGTCTCTTTGTGGTCAGTTTGAAGTAGCCTTTCACAGTCAACTAAAAATCACGTAGATAGCAACGCAAACGGTCCGGTAACCGTTGTGCTCCCTGTGAGTGAGCCTTTATCAACGAGCATCTTGTTGGATTACCAAGTATGATCTCGTCAAATGATGCGCTCGAATGGATTGTGTGGTTGTGGTGAATTATTGTGCCTTAATTATTATGAGAAATCTATTCATACAGTCAGATTGACATTTCGCAATAATTCATCTACAAATTTCCCACATCGTCAGTGCTCATTGGCTATGCATTTTGCAGATGTCGTACAATCTTCGTCGGGGTCGTGGCAATGAGGATGAGGAACAGCCACCCCCTCCGCCACCACCTACTCCGGCCGAATTGATGCAGACAGTGGTCGAAGGGCAGCGCATGTTGGCAGATGCTATGCGCCAGCTGGCTAACCGGGAAGCTCGTCCTGGCCGCCAGGGACCAGAACCCAATCAATACAGTGATTTCAAGGACTTTCTGGATACTAAGCCTCCGCTCTTCAAGGAAGCGGAAGAACCACTGCAAGCTGATGAGTGGTTAAATACTATTGAGCAAAAGTTTCGTCTGCTTCGCCTGACTGATGAGTTAAAGACTGAATATGCTTCTCACCAGTTGCATGGTCCAGCGGGCATTTGGTGGAGCCACTATCGTTCCACACTGCCTGCCAATGTCCCAATTGCTTGGGATCAGTTTAAGGTGGCATTCCGAGGAAATTATATCCCTCCCGGTCTTATGGCAATTAAGCATACAGAGTTTATGAGGCTGTCACAAGGAAACAAAAGCCTGACTGAATACTTGCAGTCCTTCAACAACCTGGCAAGGTATGCCACAGAGTTTGTGGATACCGATGCCAAAAAGATTGCTAGCTTTAAAAGGGGCCTCGGCCCAAAGCTGATGAAGACGATGGGTACTAGCAAGTGCACTACCTTTAATGATTTTATCAGTGATGCTTTGACTCAGGAGAACAACAATGCTATCTATTCTGCCTCTAAGAGCCGCAAAAGGGCCATTGAGGCGAGTGCTTCACAGTCTCGAGCTCCAGCTGCCCCGAGAGCTCCTCCTCGCCCTCCTGCCACAAATGCTAAGTTCCGTCCTCCACAAAAGAAGGTGCCAATGAAAACTGGGTTTCGTAAGGCATATACAGTGGCTCTGCCAAAGAGTAATGCGGGCCAAGGCAGCTCCAGTGTTCCTCCTAGCAACATGCCTTGCTGGAACTGTAACAAGCCAGGCCATTGGTCCAGGAACTGTCCGTACCCTAAGAAGAATGTCAACCAAGGTAGTCGTCAGGGACACGCCCATTATAACAGCATTGAGGAAATTCCATCTGGTGAGGTGGTCACCGCTGGTAAGTTTCTAGTCGACCAACACCCCGCAGTGGTACTTTTTGATTCAGGTGCTTCGCATTCCTTTATCAGTCCTAAGTTTGCATCCAAATTTGCACACAAGTTGCATACGGTTGAAGGTGTGGGTTATTGTATTAGTGCTGCAAGTGGGAATATTTCCACAAACAAAGTAGTGGGGAACCTTAAGTTTGAGATAGAAGGGCGAAGTTATTCGCTTGCCCTATTGATTTTACCTGGTTTAGACATAGATGTTATCTTGGGCATGAATTGGATGAGTCAGAATGGGGTGCTCATTGACACATCCGCTCGAGTAGTTATGCTCAGAGATCCTACAGATCAAAAGGGTTTTCTAGTACAACTTCCCAGAAAGGTTGAATTGTCAGGGGAAATTCATGCTGTGCAAGCAAAGGCGTTGGCCGAAATTCCAGTAGTAAATGAGTTTCCGGACGTTTTTCCCGATGATTTGCCGGGACTCCCTCCGGATCGGGATGTGGAGTTTAAAATTGAGTTGTTGCCTGGCACGGCTCCCATCTCTAGGAGACCCTATAGGATGCCTCCAAATGAACTCGCTGAACTTAAGGTGCAATTGAATGAACTTTTGAAGAAAGGGTTGATTCGTCCTAGTTCATCGCCATGGGGATGCCCTGCTATCTTTGTAAAGAAGAAGGATCAGTCGTTGCGGATGTGCGTAGATTATAGACCTCTCAATGCAGTCACTGTCAAAAATAAGTACCCTCTACCGCGCATCGACATCTTGTTCGATCAGTTGTCTAAAGCTAAAATTTTCTCCAAGATCGATCTAAGATCTGGCTACCATCAAATTAAAATCCGACCGGAAGATGTTCCAAAGACAGCCTTTTCTACCAGATACGGTCTTTATGAGTATCTTGTTATGTCTTTCGGCTTGACAAATGCCCCCGCACACTTCATGTACTTGATGAATTCGGTGTTTATGCCTGAATTGGACAAGTTTGTGGTGGTATTTATTGATGACATCCTGGTATATTCTGTGAATGAAGAAGATCACGTTGAACATCTGCGTATAGTCCTCACAAGACTGCGGGAACATCAACTATATGCAAAGTTCAGTAAGTGCGAATTCTGGCTTCGAGAAGTACCTTTCCTTGGGCATGTGTTGTCCGATGGAGGAATTATGGTGGACCCCGCCAAGGTACAAGAAGTACTAAACTGGAAGGCTCCTATCTCGGTTCACGAGGTCCGGAGTTTTCTTGGTTTGGCTGGCTATTATCGTCGCTTCATCCCGGATTTCTCTAAAATAGCCAAGCCAATGACTCGGTTGCTGCAAAAAGACACCAGGTTTGTCTGGACTCCTGAGTGTGATGCGGCTTTTCACCAACTGCGAACCCTCCTAACCTCAGCTCCGGTTTTGGCACAACCGGATATTGAGAAACCATTTGATGTTTATTGTGATGCCTCAGGCATAGGTTTGGGAGGTGTGTTGATGCAGGAAGGCCGAGTAATTGCATATACTTCTCGACAACTTCGGAAACATGAGGCGAATTATCCAACACATGACTTAGAACTCGCCGCAGTTGTCCATGCTTTGAAAGCCTGGCGACATTATCTGCTGGGCAATGTCTGCAATATCTATACAGACCACAAAAGCCTCAAATACATCTTCACCCAACCCGAGCTAAATATGCGTCAGAGAAGATGGCTCGAGTTGATTAAAGATTATAACCTTCAAGTGCACTATCATCCTGGCAAGGCAAATGTGGTTGCGGATGCTTTAAGCCGTAAGTCTCATTGCCATTCCTTAGTTGAAACTGATTTTCATCGGTCTCGCCTTCTACATCCAGCAGTCTTGTACAACATCACTGTCAGTTGTACTCTCAAAAACAGAATTATTGAACTCCAAAAGACTGACACTGGTATATTCCACATCAAGCGTAAGATGAAAGAACAAGAAACTACACAGTTCAGGATAGATGAAGAGGGTGTGCTATGGTTCAAGGACAGGTTAGTTGTGCCTAAGGACCGGGAGCTTCGAAATGATATTATGTCTGAAGCACACTCCTCTAAGTTGTCCATCCATCCTGGCAGCAATAAAATGTATTATGATTTGAAGCCACTTTATTGGTGGACCAAGATGCGGAAAGAGATAGCTGCATATGTCGCTAGATGTGACACCTGTTGCAGAGTTAAAGCTGTGCACATGAAAGCTGGGCTACTTCAGCCACTTTCCATTCCAGGCTGGAAATGGGAAGAGATAAGTATGGATTTCATTGTCGGACTTCCTCCTACTGTCAAAAATCATAACTCTATTTGGGTAATTTTTGATCGTTTGACCAAATCAGCTCACTTCATCTCAGTGAGAGTGGACTATCGTCCCACTGACTATGCTGAGTTGTACTTCAATCAGATAGTCCGGCTTCATGGGATACCTCGTACTATCGTTTCTGATCGTGGTCCCCAGTTCACTGCTCGCTTTTGGGAGCATTTGCATCACCTTCTGGGAACCAAGTTAGTGAGAAGCTCTGCTTATCACCCCCAGACATCGGGACAGACAGAACGAGTTAACCAAATCTTGGAAGATCTGTTGCGAGCATGCGTCATTTCATCCAAGGGTTCTTGGGAAAAATGGTTACCTTTAGCCGAATTCTCGTACAATAACAGTTATCAAGAGAGTATTAAGATGGCCCCATTCGAAGCCTTGTACGGTCGAAAGTGTCGAACTCCGCTAAACTGGGTAGAAGCTGGGGAAAGAAGGTATTATGGCATTGATTTTGTCCAGGAAGCCGAGGAACAAGTCCGTACCATCCAGAAACACATGGCTGCAGCACAAGCGAGACAGAAAAGCTATGCGGATCGTCGTAGAAAGCCACTCGAATTTGAAGTTGGAGATTTCGTTTATTTGAAAGTTTCTCCAATGAAGAGTGTCCAACGTTTTGGTGTGAAGCGGAAACTTGCACCAAGATACGTGGGTCCTTTCCAGATCATAGGCAAGAGTGGAGCTGTTGCATACAAAATCCAGTTGCCTCCTGAGATGAGAGCCATATTCAACGTTTTCCATGTATCTCAGCTTAAAAAGTGTCTTCGAGTTCCTGAGGAACAAGTTCCTTTAGGTGATATCAGGCTGGAATCCGACCTAACCTATGAAGAAAAGCCAGTCCGAGTGATCGATACTCAGGAACGAGTAACTAGAAGTAAAGTGGTTAAGTGGTACAAAGTGATGTGGAGTAATCAGGGAAGTGAGAGTGATGCTACGTGGGAACGGGAGGATTATTTGCGGGATGGTTATAGAGAATTCTATGAAAAATGGTACGCTTTCCAAATCTCGGGACGAGATTTTTATAAGGGGGGAGGGCTGTAACACTTCAAGTGTTTAGTCCTTAATTGCATTGCATTTGCATGGCATAAACATAAGCATGCATCATTCATGTTTGTTATTTTATGTGATGCAACACATGTAATTTTTCTAGGGTTTGTTTGATTTATTTCATGAAGTATTTGATAGATGGTGTAACAAAAGGGTAAGGTAGCCAATCATGACCTACAACACCTTAGTTATACTTAGGGTAAAACTTGGAACAAGGTTCATGTTGACCAAAATTACAAAATTGCCCTCCAAGAAAAGTTTGACCACCATTTGACCCTAGAAGGCCCTAGTTTGACCAATTAAAAAGTCTAATTTAGAGACCTTGCATGGAAGAGCACCCTTAAGCAAAGTTGTAGAGAATTTCATGAGGAACAAAAGTTCTAATATGGCCATCTCATGAAAATGACCAGAACATGCTCAAAAATGGCCCACAAGTCAGTATTAGGGGCTGTTTGGGGACTTAGCAAATTTTGCTAAGTGTTGAGCTGAAAACCGTTTCACTGTACCTCACTTTAGCAACTTGTAACTCACCAACTAGGCCAAACCAGTCTTTGAGCCAATTGACAAAGTTGTTGTCCACACATAGCTCTACAACTTTGTCAATATCATCATCACCTGGTTCTCAATAGTTTAGGAGATATGGTGTCAAGAAGTTAGGGTTTCAGTCGGCATTGATCTCTGAAATTGCATTTCAGTTTCCAAGTACACGAGTTTGGAGCTCTGTAGTTTCAAATCTAGGCCGAACCAGCCCAAACTCCAATTGACAAACTTGTAGACCTCATGTAGCTCTACAATTTTGGTGTTATCATCTTCTTCTAACTCGAGCTGGATTAGGAGGTGTAGGAGCTCAAACTTCGGCTGTCAGTCGGTCATCGCTGTCGCCATTCAGCCGATTTAGTTCGTCAGTCAGGGAGTGGCCGACCGACCGCAGGCCGTCGTCGACGCGTGGACGCGCGGTGGCGCCCGTACGCCGGCCCTGGCCCCACCAGTCAGGCCGCGACGCCTTCAAGACGCCACGACGCGCGAGCCGGCCTCCATTCCTCCGCCCCCTCTCTTCCAGTTGCCAAGAACACCGAAACCGGGCCGCCCTTGCCGCCCCTCTCCGGCGAGCTCATGCTCGCTCACCACCGCATCGCAGTCCACCAGACCTCGCCACTCCCTCCGCCTCACCACCCTCCATCTCCCTGACCCACCGAAGCCAGCAATTTGACTCAAGGTGAGCCGCATTGCTTTCTTCCCCGCCTCCGAGAGGTCGCCGGAGCCCGCCATGGGACCTCACCGTGGTCGGGGTGCTTCGGGTCTCTCTCCGTCCTCCCTTCCTAGCAAAATGGAACCGCCTAGCTTCGGTGAAGCTCGCACCGAGCCTGGACCGCACCGTGCATCTTCACCGGCGACGGCGCGCCGCCACCGGACACCACCGGCCGCCGCTCGCGGTGACAAGCCCCTTCCACCCCATCCCCATCCGTTCCACGAGCACCAATCGACGCACCGGGTGACGGAGAACACGAGGCGGTGTCCGATTGGCCGAGCGAGCCCTTCTCCGGCGAGCTCGAGCTCGTCGGAGCTCGCGGGTCTCCGCCTCCCCTGTCCCTCTGTCCCTGACTGCGGGGGCCCGCCTGTCAGTTGCCGAGCGCGGGCGGGAGCGCTGAGCGGGCCGCGCGCGCGCGAGTCGTGGGCCGAGTTTTCCGGGCCGGCCCAGTCATCCGAAATGAAATTCATTTTTATTATTTTGTCACTGATTTTTGTACAAGTTGGAAAAATGTAGATCTAGGGTTTTAATGATCCAAAAATCCTGAGATAAATTTTATTAGGGTCCACATGATGTGTAGTATTTTAGAAAAATATAAATCTGGAATGTGATGTTTAATTTTTAGGAGAATTTAATAGATCCTTTAAATGTGTTTTAGAATGCATGCAAATTTGTTAAATTTATAACTTGAGCTGTAGTGTTCCATAAATCATAAAATTTGATGGGTAGGTTACTCTATGCTAGCCCTAGCTCTGGTAAAAATTTGGGCATAAGTGCTTAATTACTTTTCAAGTTATTATGCTATCTTGTTATTCTAGGAAATATTTAAATGAATTTTTGTAATTTTTCTACATGTGCAATGTTCATATAACTTTTTGGAGAATGTCTTGGTACCCTAGAGTGTCCAACAAAATTAAGAAATCTGTTGTTTGACACTTTTCAATAGGGTTTCCTATTTATGCAAAAATCAGCCTTATTAGCTTGTGAATTTTGTGTAGGGAGTTCCTGTGAATAAATTTAGTTCAAATTTTGACAGCAGTCTCTTTTTGGGTCAAAGAGTCCTCTGTAATTTTTGTAGAATTTTGGGAGCAGTTTACATATATGTTTAGAATTCTACTTAATTACTTAAGTAAATTGAGAAATGGGTTTAAATAAATGTTCTAGGTGGGCACACCTTACTTCCTGGTGTCTTTGTGATATTTGTGAACTTGTAGTAGTATTAGTTGGGTTTTAGAGAATGTTTGCCACATCAATAAATATTTAACCTTTGTAATTTAGGTTTTCTGGACAGCTAAGTAGTAATTCTAAATTTGGCTTTGATAAAATTGGTTGCTGGACAACCTGTAAATACCAAAGTTGGAGTAAACTTGATGAACTAGCTTGTGTTAAAATTTGGAAGCATTTGGCTTAGTAGTTTGAGAGTTACTGTTGTTTAAAGTGGCAGTTCAAAATCTGCTACTCTCTGTTTTGGAGAGGACAGATTCTGGAACTTGTGAAGTTTGACATGGAAAACTTAGGAGTTTGGAGTTGAGGTCTGAAAATGAATTGTAGTACATTTCTTAGGCTTTCCAGATTGTCTTAGATCATATCTTTTGGAATTATAAATCTCCAGTTGTGATAAAAACAAGTAGCTGCTGTCCAGAATGCTTACTGTGGTGTTTTGCTGATTGTTATGGTGAGATATCCTAAGACATGCTACTTTTGTAATTGTTAGGTGTTAGGGCCTTAACTGAGGATGAGCAGCTTTATCTTAGGTTAAGTAGATTAGGTGAGTACTTCTCTACTGGAGAAGAGATTTGCACGTACTAGTAAAATAACTTGAATAGAGTATTTTATTCTGAAATGCATTTCATTCCGAGCATGTTGCACCAATTTATGCATCCATTATATTTATTGTGCATTCATGCAATAGGTGCACCGGAGGGGGTGACACTCCTCGAGTTCGAACAAGCGATACCGGAGGAGGTGCTGAGTCAACCGGAGGAATTAGCAGAAGAACCCAACGTCGGGGAAGCTCCGTCAGAAGATCTACCCGAGTGTCCGGACCACAGACCTGCAACCTTTCTGAAAGGCAAGCCCCGGTGCATGCTGAACCCATCGTTTTATAATTTAATCTTGAGTACTTTTAATTGTTTACTGCATTAAGTTGTAGGAGTTATATGAAAACACTTGTTGCATTATACCTGTCCTTGTCCAGATATCGTACTTAATCCTATATTAGGTTTAGGCACGTGTCAATGCTTAGCCCTGCTTAGTACGGTAGAAGTCGGGTGATTTCCGGTCATCCGCGAGATATAGGGCTGGGTCGCGAGTGGCTTATGGCTATCGTGATGGAACCATGCTTTAAAATGAAGTTGAGACCGGGCGGGAGTTCGATGGTACAGCCGCAAGACACTTCACGTCTTGGGTGTGGAGCCATGCCCGTCTGAGTCGTTTAAGGACCGATTCGCTGTACGTCCTTGAGTCATGTTGAACGCAGTCTAACACTTAGTTGGCCGGATAAGTCGTTCCGACCGCGAAGCCGAGTAATGTGGTTCAGGCCGGGAATCGAATGGTAGGTTGCTTCTTGGAGGAGAGAAAGGATGTGCTTGGGGACATTGGCGTGAGACCAAGGGGGGGTTAGAGTCCCTATCACCTGGCAGAGTGTCGCCCTTGGGGTCGCGACATTATTCGGACCCGCGATTCCTGAATCATATGAAACGGTGGCCTGTGCGACCCTGGCAGGGGTCTGCACGGTGAGTGTTAGAAATACCCCTCCAGCTGGATAGGAATTCGATTCGAATCGCCGTCGCTCCCGGTTAGTGAGCACTTGACTTGAGCAGCGGCAACGTAGATCTCATTAAATAAACTGGTGGTTAAGGGAATGATACAATGTTGCCGCAATGATATACCTGCTATGGATATAATAATAATGTTGTTTGATTATAATCAAGTGCATGTTTAGTACAGGTGCTAAGATAGATGACAGGTAAATGCTAAAAATAACTGCTAGTACAGGCTACAAGAGTTCAAATTATTTATGCCTTTATGCAAAATGTTATGTCAGCTAGCCTCTTGTGTAAGCCTTGCATAATCCTTGGTGTCACTTTATTTCTGGTTTTCGGCGGGTAAGTCTAGCTGAGTACATTCCAGTACTCAGGGTTTATTCCCTCCTGTTGCAGATGACATGCTTTATCAGGGATTCTGCAAGACGTGTCTCCACCCTGCGGGTGACGATGACTAGATCACAAGGGCGTGATCGTCTTTATGTACTTTCCTCATGCTTTTGCGGGTTGTCGATCATCCAGACTGGCAGTATTTAATTAACTAATGTGTGTGTTATGCTTCCGCTACTTTCAAACTTGGTTTGTATTATTTGCTACTCCGTGGTGTAAACTTATTTCGGGACTACTTGTGAAATGTATCGTATGATGTTGTATGTTGAATGATGCGATCCTGGTTGTAAGCAGTTTGGTTTGAAATCCTTCGTGATTTCGATTGACTACCGGGATTATATGGGCTCAAGTTTGAAAATTTGAGCGCTTCGGTGCTTGTTTTCGTACTTGTGCTCTTATAATTTGGTCGGTTCTGTTACAGTAGCAGCCCATCCTCAACCAACTCCTCTAACCTCCTCTCCGTCACCGAGGAGGCGGCCCAGTCGTCGGCAGGGAGGATCTGACTCTTTCCTGCCATTGGTGCTATGGAGAGCTGGGTGGACAAAGAGGGTTCGATGGCGGCGGCGCTGGATGTGGGCGGAGAGCACAAGGGGCAAAGGGCTGTCTGAGGCAAAGGTTGCAAGGACGCAAAGGACCGGTAGGGGAGGCAGACCCATAGGCCTTGTTTTTATAGCCCCGGCGGAAGCCCAACGGCCGCGCGAAAAGGTAGGAGCGGTTTCCCGCATTTAATGCTCTTACCTAACCATTTCCCTCAATCTCGCAAGAGTTGGGCACGTGGCCGTCCCCCATGTCGTAACCGTACGCCACGTCGCCCACTACCGCGCCGATCTCGCCCTCTCCCCTAAAAAGGCGTGCCTGGCTAACGGGCGGGGTGAGATCCGCGGACGGATATTCCCAGATACCTGGTAAACGAGCTCTGAGCCCGCCATAAGTCTCGAGGGAACGGAAGCTGGCCCTCGACCCGGGTTCGACAGCTGCCCTCGAGCAACAGAGTTAGGGACGACTAGGGATGCGCCCGTGCATGGCCAGGGCTCGAGCCACGCTCTCGAGGCACCCCAAGACGTATTCGAGGCCAAAGGAGGAGGTTGACGTAGGAATCCCCTCAGGGGAGGCACCGAGCCCTCGGATCCCGTCGTAGGGAACCGGCATCCACACGACCACTCCTTGGCATTTTTTGAGAGCGCCTCCGGGTCACTAGCTAACTCCTAACGACTAGAGCACGGGCTCGCACTCGAATTCCCTCGCTAGCAGCTCGCCGGAGATCGTCGAAACTCGCCCAAGCAGGGGTAGTACAGCGTTCCGCACCCCTCCTCCTCCTCTCTGAAGGAGGAGCGTGAGGGTCGCACAACAGAAGACGGCCAGGACTCTGATCGACCTCGTGCGCACGAGGCTCAGGGGCTCGACTGCAACGAACCATTCCCCAATAGGATGAATAAAAGACCTCGGAGGAGTCTCAACACTCCACCGAGGCCTCGGGGGCTACACTCGGCGGGTGCGCTCGTGCGCCCCCACTGGAAAAAACTATGACGCTACGACCCCAGTTCATTAACAAACAAGCCTCTAGAAGAGTGATCACACACTCACCCAAAGGCTCGGGGGCTACTGTCGGTACCAACAGTATGGGGGTACCCACATCATCGATAATAAAAAACAAAATGACTAAGCCACAGCAAAACGTAGCCCACCTCAAACCGTATACCAGGTCCGTCTTGTATGAGGCCGGCTCGACGGAGCGCCTCGACCGCGCTCCAGCTCCGACTCGTACGAGGCACCCTCGACGGGAACACCTCGGCCACGCCCTGTCTCACACGAGACTCGCTCAACCGACAGAAGGACTCTAGCTCGCGTGACCCTGGGTCAGAGTGCTCGACCCCCTCACTTCACCTACCCCAAGACAAAAGTCAGAGCATTTAATGAGATTACCTACTACCACCAACCGGTATGGTCGCAACCAGAATCGACGTGGGAGCAACGCCAGTGTTAGCCCTCACTGTTTTACTGCCCATATCATGATGGGAGGTGAAACCTGTCACTATACACACCTTACCGTGCACTATTCACCATCGGTCACCCTCGAGGAAGGATACGACAAGGCCCGTATTCCGTAATCTCGGGGATTCGACCTTATCCGTCTGACCTTGACCCTACCTCGACCTAGCCTCGACGCTCAGCATGGATCAACAAGGAAGAAAGGACGGTATGGCCCGGTGCTCCGAGTCATTTCGTCGTCTCATCCTCTATGTCACCATGGTGTCTAGGGATGGCCAGCCATTCCCAGGGCACGTCGCTACGGTCACCTCAACAGGGATCGATAAACCGTCACCTCAGGGCTCCCCGGCGCCCCGGCCTCCTCTTACCCTATAAAAGGGTAGGCCAGGGCTCTACAAAGGGACAGAAGACAACGAACAACAGGCAAGACACCAGTCCAAAGCCCAGTGCCGAGCAATCCAAGACTCTCATCATAGAGATCAACATCTCAAGCAATCATCCTTGTACTCTTTTTTCTCTTTGAGACTTGGGTCCGTGGCCCTCTCTCGCAAGCTTGTAACCCCTACACAAGCACATCGGTGCAAGTAAATACAAAACTCTCCCCCCCCGCTGGACGTAGGGCCTTCTCTTGCCCAAACCAGGATGAACCCCCATGTGTTCTCCTTGCATCACCATCCAGGATAGGGACACGCAGCACTCACTTGTCAGTTTAGGACCCCCTCGGGACCGAACATCGACACCAGGAGATGTGCCTTTCAGGTTACAAGGGGTGGTAGATGTTGGTTCATCACATGGTCCTCGGATCAAGAGGTTGTTGAAAATTACAAGCGAATCCGAATGGTTTGCTTACAAGGCTGTTGTATTGTCCTCAGAAGTGCGATCTTTGGATGTTTTGGTTGTCAAGGATGAAAGTCCATTGTATGGTGTAGGCATGGGGCGTAGTCATGAAGTGGAAGAAGTGGTGCTTACACAACCCACTTATGGGGGTGGAGATGGTTGGGTGGGGGGTGTTCGATATGACTATGATTATGGTGGTGGTGGTGCGTATGCAAATGACTATCAGGAAGAAGGTGAGTACCGTGATGACAACGAGATGAGTGATGAAATGTCTCTTATGGAGTCGGTGAAGATGAAGCGGCCGTGGACGATGCAAGTGGGGACGATGCAGTTGATGATGATGTTACTAATGATGACGACCTCAGTGGCGAAGAAGGTTTTGGCAATGCAAGAGCTACGAACAGATTCGATCTGGAGGTGGCGGGAGATAACCAAACTTACGAGGATGAAATGGCTTATGACTCTAATGATGATCATCCTCTTCGAGGTCTTAGTTCTAGGGAAATTCATATCATAAGAGATTTGATGCCTGACAGTGATCCACTAGTTTATGAATTCGAGGACCTTAGTCATTGTCACATGGCAGTTGCTGATGAAGGACCTAGTGAATCAATGGTCCCAGATGCTACTGCTTGCACAATCATAAGGAAGGGCATCTTGTTTGCTACCATGGATCAATTGAAAACATGGTTGCAAGAGTATTCTATTGTTCACAACCGTCCATACAGGATAATCAATTCTCACAAGGACAGAAGGTACACGGTTGGTTGTGAAGAGCCTCAATGCGGTTGGAAAGTATGTGCTAGGAAAACTAAGACGGGTCAATGGAGGATTACGTCAGTGAAGCAACCACATGTTTGTGCAACGGCTGAGGCCGAGGACACACCCTTGCAGCTTAATTCTAGGTTCATTACAAGGCAATTGTGCCCCGTGGTGAAGCACATGCCATCAATCACGGTCTCCGCGTTGATTGAGATCATATTCAAGTTGTACAATTACTATGTCAAGTATGGGAAGGCATGGTGGGCGAAACAACGTGCCATGGAACTTATCTTCGGAAATTGGGAAGAGGCGTATGAACGTCTTCCTATAATGCTTAACATGATGAAAGCTGTTAATCCTGGGATGCACTTTGAGTACTTACCGAATGAAGGTGAAATGAGGAATGGTCGAGAGGTATTTGGTAGGGCGTTCTAGGCCTTTGGGCAAAGCATTGAAGCCTTCAAGTGGTGCAGACCGGTCGTGACTATAGAGGGGACGTTTCTTACCGGTAAGTTTGAAGGCACATTGCTCATTTGTATTGGTACCGATGCAGAAGACCAACTTGTTCCATTGGCATTTGCCATCATTCAAAAGGAGGACACAGGTAGTTGGTCTTGGTTCCTCAAACTAGTGAGACAAGTAGTCATCGGTCCGGAGCGTGATGTTTGTGTCATTTCCGATAGGCATGTTGGCATCTTAAATGCGGTACAAGACGAGCTACCGGGATACGGCCAGATACACCACCGTTGGTGCAGTAGACACCTTGCTCAAAATTTGATAAGGCATGATGGCACGAAGGACAACTTCAAGTTGTTCAAGGAGGTATGCAGGCAGACTGAGGTTGAACTATTCAACGAGAAGCTAGAAGCCCTCAAATTAGCCACAAATGCTTGTGGTAGGCAATTCCTCAGCGACTTGATGGCATATAAGGAGAAGTGGATCCTCGCTTATGACACCGGAGGTTGGAGATGGGGCTTCATGACTAGTAACATGGTAGAGATGTTCAATAGCCTTCTAAGAGGTTGTCGTAGTCTTCCTGTTACTACAATCGCGTCATTCACGTTCTACAAGTTGAATGTGTGGTTCATGTCGAGGAAGAAGGCTGCCATGTCATTATGGAGGTCAAACCGACCTTGGCCAAACTTAGTAGCTATGGAACTACGTTTCTCAAAGAACAAATCGAAAAGATAGAAGGGAGCATGCTTTGATGTTTTGAGGAATGGATATGAGATTTTAGAGAGCGGTGGGACCAACATCGGTGGAGAAGACCGTGGAGCTAGGAAACATAAAACAGTTATCAATGACAACACTTGCACATGTGGTAAACCAACGATCTACCATCGTCCATGCTCTCACATGATGATGTCGTATTAGACATGTTGATGCAGAAGTCCCTCCTCGTTTGGCCAAGGAGTTCTCAATGCTGAATCTTTTGAACACATGGAGTCCAATGTTTGAGCCCTTCCTAGACGAGCATTGATGGCCCGTCTATGATGGACCAAAGTATGTGGCTAACCTTGGATTACTATGGAAGAGTAGGGGATCGAGGAGGCAGAAGCGTTACAAGATGGACATGGACCGAGTAGCGAGAGGAAGATCAACCACGAGCAAGGTTGGGACACATTTTGTTGAGGACAAGCAACATAGTCATTGCTCCAAGTGCCACAGACTAGGCCACAATATAAGAACTTGCCCAGAAATATGTAGACAACAGGTGTGAACTTGTGATTTCTCGATTCATCCATAATGCATAGTTACTTATGTCTTCCTTGTTGACATGCAGGATGGAGCGGGTCCCTCTGCTTGATGGGAGGCCAGTGACACAAGATATCAGAACTATGTGTAATGTTTGTAACTTTGTCATGTATGTTGACACTTTGTCATCTATGTTTGAACTTTGTCGATTATGTTCGAACTTTGTCATGCTTGTATTTGAACTCCAAGATAAGTTAATGTTGCAACTCTATGATTCATTCCAATGTACCAATCATAATCTGTATTGCTCGATGCTAACCAACATGTAAATAAATAGGTAGTCAAAGGGTCGGCGCTAATTCACAAAACACCGAGATTCACTACATAGGCGTTTGGAAATTTGACGCCGACACCCGAACCTTACTGAAATCGGGCGGACGGGAGGGCCGACATGTTCAAGGTCAGCGTCAATCCAAATAACATTGACCTCCCTGACCATACTAACAGCGCCGTTCTCATTCTCGAAGTCAGCCTATATAACGCCTCTTGCAAAATGGAAGCATGCTGGCATCTCAAAATGTATACAGGTGCAGATCAAATTGAAATCTAACACATCAATTGACAATGGCAAACACTGTCAACACATTACAACAACTTCATAAACATTGTCCAAGAAAACATGGATAGTCAATGGAACACAAGGCTCTTCGAATCCTACATTTCTACTTGGATGCGAACAAATTAGGCACCAACATCTGACACATAGTTTGGAAGGAGTTCCTCATCCGATGACTTGGGATCCTCCACTAAAAGGCACGTGTGCTTCGATGAGGGCGCTTTACTCTCCGCATACTCCACCTCAATTATATCAGCTGCCTGAGAATCCAACTCATCGTCGATGTCCCCCCAATCGAAAGCCTTACTTGCCTTGCTTTTGAAGTACTCCGCCTCAGCTATGTCGTTTGATTGGAGCAACCTATCATCGTCCTCTACATCGAGCATTGGCACCGGATTGACATTGGCCGCATGAGGCAAAGATACACCATGCGAAAGACTCCCCACATCAGCGGGAAGGTCACCGACAACCCGATAATGAACGACAGGATCACCCGCAGGACCCGAAGCAAGGAGCTGCGACATCATGGACCGACCCTCATTGACCTTCTGTTTCCCTCGCCTAGCTTCCGCCACTTGTGCAGCGTGGTCACTAGTGTCCACATCGCCTGCATACAAGAGAAAATCAATTTTTTCACATAGTACTATGAACAACAGAAAGTCAAATAACCGGAATATGTTACTTCAAATCTTACCGTCCGTTTTAGGAAGGTCTCCGACAAGAGCATAAATTCTCTTCAATGCTTCATCCTGGTCGTCAATCTTCTTCCATATACGCTCTCTCCTATTATCTCCAAACTTGTCAGGGTTTTGTGCTTGGCTTTCACAAATGCACTTAGCCATCTCATGAGCCTTCTTCTTGCGGTTCCTTATATAAGAATCAAGATGACCTCCTTTCTCCTTCAGCCGAGCCTCGACCTTTTCTTGTTCCCAATATTCCTCCCAATCGCATTTCTTAGTGCTCTGTACAAACATAACATCGGTCTAGTAATGGTACCAACATGAGAATCAATAAATTGATGTAAACATCGGTGTTATGACTAACCATATCACCGTCGACCGTATGTCCACAGTAAAGTCCTACGCCAAGCTCAGAAGGCACAAGCCCATACTTCGCCCGCACCCCGCAAGGGCAACATCGTTTGCCACGATGACATTGTGCTACAAGTGATTCCTTCTTTCTTTTGGGCCAACGGGGCTTAGGTCCATGCAGATACTCACTAAACAAACACTTTCAAGAGCCATACTACAACACAGGCAAGTTAATAGTAATGGACGAAATGGTAAATCAATATATAAGAGGTAACATTGCTTACCCTATTCTTTATGGAACAAACGAACTCAGGTATGGCCCCACTATAATCAGCTTCAGCTGTGACTCCACATTCACAGAGTGGCGGACTTTCAAGACGTTTGGCTATGGCCAGTTCCTTCTCCTCCTTTGACATCGGTGTAGGATCCGAAGGTGGGGGGACCCAACGATGGAAATGGTCATGGTCAACTGCCGTGTTGATAAAAACGTCAAACAGAAGGTACCTCAAGTCCACCTTGTCGGGGCCATCGATCCATTGGAAAAAAGCATGCCTCATCAAACTATGGTTTCCAACAAAAACACAAAAACGTTTCAACATTCCATTACAAAATAGCCATGGGATATTCTGGTACAAAGAAAGCCTTACACGGTAATCGTTGCAGCAGTGTCTTCATGCCTAGATTGACGCACCCCAGCTGGTCTGCCACAATCACAAATAGGCACGGGAAATTGTGGTAGAACGGGTGCATCTTTGCATGACTTGTCATAGTACAACTCTTTTGGCTGACCCCTCTCCTCCCACTTATGCCTACGGAAAGAGCCCATCATCTACAAAAATGAAGAACTTAGCCACAACCAACAAAAAACTCAATACCAATTACATGTATCCAAAGACACTTACACAAACCCTAACCAACCTTAGCCACAACCAACAAAAAACTCAATACCAATTACATGTACCAAGTCATTTTTGTATCTAATAACTAACCACATAAAAAACAAAATTAACATACCACATCAACATATATTGCAATGAATCAATGATTTAAAACATATATATCTCATGAAGAACACAAACAAAACAACCCTAGCAATAAAGCATGGAAAACCACTAAGGCAAATGGATCTAGCCGGATAGAATGACAGAGGGGGAGGAGGATTACCTTGGGAAATCGTCCACAACATCAACACAAGCTCCCTGAAGCTGGGTTTTTGGGTTTATGATTCGTGGGTACACAGAGTGAGGGAGGATGTGCTGGTTGGAATGGAGGACCTGAGGATGAAGGAGGCCGCGGTGTGGGCTAAGTGCCCCGACCTCGGCGTTGAGTCGTATCACGCCGAGATATGCAACTCAGCGTTAACTGATATCACGCCGAGTCCCTACCGCCACTGACACTTTGGCCCCTCCTGGGCTTTCACCCAGAACCTCGGCGTCAGCATGACAGACGCCGAGGTTGCGCATGCAGGTGCTCTGTCAGGCCACGCCGTGGGACTGCGGGGCCCGCTTCCACACTCTCAAGCGCGACCGAGGTCGGTGCTGATGTGGTTCCGGCTCGGCGTTATCTGACACAGCGCCGAGACCTATACCACGGTGTCAAGCCATGTAATGCCGAGATGTTGTCCCATTTTTAGAAAATGTTTCGCCAGGGGTTTATTTGTAGAAATTGTTTGCAAAAAGGACCAAAATGCAAAATTTTCAGCGCTCTCTCTCGGACTCTCGTTCGCACGCGCCTGTGGTGGCCGGGGCGGAGGTCCCCCACGCCCGCACCCGCGGCGGCCGGCTAGGGCCGAGCTCCCCCGCGCCCGCGCCCACGCCCACGGAGGTGAGGATGAGGAAGTCATGGAGCTCCCCCGCGCCGCGTCTTTGTGGTGGAGCTCGGCCATGGGCCCATGGCGGTCCACCGGTCATCCAGGAAGGCTAGCGAGCGTGGAGTCATGGAACCATGCTCGTCTCCACGCGCTGCGCTGCGGTCGAGCGCACCCATGTGCCGCATCAGCGAGCCACAGTGCCAGCATCGGCTACCTGCTCTGGCTGTGCTTCCTCG
The DNA here is from genome assembly GCA_038087645.1 of Saccharum hybrid cultivar R570. Classification (NCBI taxonomy): domain Eukaryota; kingdom Viridiplantae; phylum Streptophyta; class Magnoliopsida; order Poales; family Poaceae; genus Saccharum; species Saccharum hybrid cultivar. The sequence continues at coordinate 10,029,459 of JAQSUU010000380.1, forward strand.
TCCCGGTTGCGCTTGCCAACACTTTCGTTCGCGGTGGCAGGAGCTCCAGGGATAGCTCACGGCGGTGAACTTGCCGGTGGGGTCGACGTGGCGGCGGGCGTGGGCATTCCGTGCCCCTTACTGTGGATCTAGTCTTACGCCATGTTGTCGCTGTACTACCACTTCTACCGCTTCCTCGAGGGCTTCCCCACCGAGGCCAACCCCGACACGCCGGTCGCGGTGCCTGGCCTGCCGACAGTGGCCGCAGACGAGCTACCGCTCATGGTCACGGTGCTCGGCCTGCCAACAGCGACGACGACGACAGCTGCATGACGTGGCTCGACGCGTAGCCGCTCGGCTCCGTGGTATACGTGGCGTTCGGCAACCTCGTGAACATCAGCCGTGGCGAGATGCTGGCGGTGGCGGAGGGCCTAGCCAGCACTGGTAGGCCATTCCTGTGGGTGGTGCGTGACAACAGCCGGTGGCTCCTCCACGAGGATGCCCTCGTGGCATGTGGCGATAGGGGCAGGGTCGTGGCGTGGTGCCTGTAGGGGCACGTGCTCGGCCACGGCGCCGTCGGGTGCTTCGTGACGCACTGCGGGTGGAACTCTGTCGCCGAGGCGCTCGCCGCCGGCGTGCCGATGGTCGGCTACCCGTGGTGATCCGACCAGTTCACCAACGCCAAGCTACTGGTGGAGGAGTACAAGGTTGGCATCCGGCTGCCTGCGCCGATGGTCGGCTACCCGTGGTGGAGCACCTGACGCCGGTCAGGTGATCACCGGAGGCAACGGCAAGCACATCAGCGAGGCTGCCGTGGGTGAACCGGCAACGGCGTAGTCTGTGGCGAAGAGCCCGAACACGGTGAAGTCCCTCTCGCCTCTCATGATGGGCATCTTCGCCGACGCGTTGGACACCACGAGGCAACCGTTGTGGAGCAGCGCCTGGAGGTGGAGGAGAAGTCGGTGTCGGTCCTCAGGTACGCACACCTCACGGCCTCCTTCCCCGAGTGGTTTGAGCTCGTTGTGAGGTTCTGCTACATCGACGGCGGACACGGCCAACGCGTGCGTGCTGCGGTGCCTTCTCCTGCTACGTCTCGCTCGCTCGTCTCGCTCGGTATGGTTGCCATGGCCGATGACGACATGGAGGACAGCAACAGCTCTCCTCCTGCGGCAAGAGCGCGTGCTGCCACTACGATGAGGAGGAGGAGATGGACGAAGACGACGACGGGTGCAGCAGCTGCGTGGAGGGAGACGAGTGCAGCAGCTACTGAGCGATGAGTGCAGCAGTAGTGGACCCCATAGTAGGGCTAAATGGTCATGTTTGACACCGTTAGATAGAAAAGCGGACGGAATGACTTGGAAAGCAAAGAAGTTCAGCACAATGACACTCGTGGGAGCTCAATGTTTTTAATGGCTTGTGCGTAATTATAAACTTTTTTAATGGCACACATGCAAAAGCCTCATTTTCTTTTCCCTTTCGATGGTTCCAGAGGTGGGGAGGAGATGGTTCCAGAGGTGGGGACGGACGGAGACTGCGCACGGAGGGAAACCGATTCACATTTACTGTTCTGGTAACAGTATTCTGTGAGGGCAGACAGAAGCCACAGCTTCTAAGACTTTAAGTATCTTGTAGTTCTGTGAGGGGAGACGGAGGCCACAGCTTTTACGACTTTAAGTATCTTGTACATACTGTGGCAGAGGTCTTGGGCAATAACCCACCAAATATCTCATGGCGTAGAGACCTTATTGGTAACAAGTTAGTGATGTGGAACCGCCTTCTTCCACATATTACTAATACTAACAAAGATGTCCATGCATTGCAACGAAAAGAAAAAAATAGTATCTCTAAGCTAATAGACTTATTCAACCTAAATTATCACGTCACCTTCCTTCATAACTCACCTTCCACCATTGAGTGTTACAGCTCAAATCTAGAGTACGTGTTTCTTTCCTATCCGTAGCTACATGGCATAGTAATATTAATTTTGTGTCATAATATTTATACTTTTTTATAAAATATGGTCAAATTTAAAATAGTTTTACTTAAGATAATTCTTAAAGTTGATACCATTTGGGCGAAGTGAGTAAAAGAGTCTTCTCTAAACAATAGTAGTAGTAACCATAATGATAATAATATATGCACATTATTCTTCACTACATTGTTATGCTTTAGTGATTAAATTTTGACCGCAAGATCGGGTGATGGACAGTTAAGGATGTCCTCATGTATATATGTATTCAGATGACACATTTGAATTTTTTCTGTAAAGAAAAAAGCTGTATATTGCGTAGGCATGATGTCATGATGACATCATCAAGCTAACAATGAATCCAATTGAGGAGCGAGGCGGAGCATGTTCCTTGGTAGAGCAAACCGATTCGGTCCACGTGCTAGCAACATTTTCTTTTTACCGGAGAGCATCGTCCACGTGCTAGCGAAAACCGATTCGTTCCCTGCGCAATGCATGTTTTGGTGTGGGCGGAAGATGAGATGTGGCCATGTGGGGGACGGACGGAGGCAACCAGGAGGTGAAAGACATATGCTGTGTTGGAGTCCTATAAAAGCAAAAGCTCTATCAAGCTTATGCTAGACCTTTGCTTAATTTCATCTGAAAAGTAGGCAGGGAAACTTTGCAAGCCTGGTTTATTAATGGTATCTTATAGAATCACAAAGAAATTTGCTATATGACTGCCCAGTTATCTAGATACCTGATGAAATATGCAGTTATTGCCACTGAATCATATGTTGTTCTTTTTTGGTCTAGGACTATAAGTCGACAAGCTTCGTGACATGGTGTCTTGTTTCATGTTCAGGCTTTGTTATAGGTTCACATCAGATGTTTCTTGATTTAAAGATGTTGTTATATTTATCATATCCAGCTATAGGTCATTGCACAGGTCTGTGACTTTAGACCTACTACATACAACTATCATCTTCTCTTGCATGTTATGTTACAGTTAAGAATTAAAAATTAAACATCCTATTATTTCCTTAAAACAATCCCTACTTGGAAGGAACAGCTCTAGAAGCCTACAGAGAGGATCGTAAAAATAAATATATGAATATTTTATTATGGTTCCTATGTCGTGCATTGTTGTCATGGTTTTGGAATACAGTAACCATTAACCATGATATAGGAATTATCGACTCTGTATCTGACATTGCACATAGGTATGCAACGTCATCAACGATCAGTTCAGGAACCACTTAATCCTACCTCACCATGTTGCGGTTGCGTCTTAGGACACGAAGGATGAAGATGGTCCAGTTGCGTAGCTACATGGAGCGATGGCAAATGCAGGTTACTTATTCTATTATTCCTCCTCCTTTTCGTTATCTACAAAGTACACAAGTTCAGGTGTGTTGCGATGTCTATATGTCCTATTTTTTTAGTCCTTTTTCTGCTAACATGTCATGGCATTCAAATTGATCTTCTCCAGTTTGCTGTAGGTGTTTCTTTTAGCACACATAGTGCTATTTGTGCGGCATAAAAGAGATTGTAAATACGGCCTAAGCTTTATCAAATTTTTAGTGTACAGTTTTCTGAATGACTAATACTGTAATGGTTGCAAAACATACTTCAACATTTTTAAAGTTCAGCAGCTGCAAGGACTCAATGCATGATTCAGGTTCCTCACAGTTAACTTAATTTTTACCCTCGCCAAAGTTACATGCAAAATTAGAAAAGAAAAACAGGTTTGTGCATCAGTAATATAGTCCATGTAGACATGGAAGAACATAGGAGCTTGTATATGATGCCTATGGGTCTGTTCGACAATAATAAATTTGTTGTCACATTAAAGATGTCTCCAATGTAGTTGTAATTTTGTAAGTTTAGTGTTGGCATCTCCCATTATTTTCATGTATAAAACAATATTGGTTGACAATGTCTAGGTATAGATGGGATATAAAAAATAATGGCCCACTTAGTGAGAACCAGTACAAAATATTTTGCTATAGGGATTTCGTCTTGCCGAGTGTTCTACCTGCATCATATTTGTACAATGAAACTGGTCCAACAAGATTGAACCAACCATTTTAAAATTAATTCTGTTTTCCCAAGACTAGGAGAGAAAAATGGTAAAATATCATTATCTAAAAAGAAGCAGCCTGCAACAGAAATGCAAGCGCTGATGCCCACTTCCTTAGGATTTATATCTTTTAAGCCCCTCTAAAAGCTAGAAACTCAGGTACCACGCCTTCCCTCTTGCTTGTTTCTTTCTCATCGTAGATTCATTGGTTCCAGTTGATCGTTTTCATTTACATTCCATGCAGGATTCAGAGATCAAAGTTGATTTTCTATGATGCTGCCTCTAAATTTTCTTGCCTTCATGGCATCCTCGTGTGACATCAACCTGTCCTGGAGGATATGGATCCAATTTAGAAAACGGTGGCCATCTTGTTGCTGCACCAATTTTACCATGCATCACTTCCACTTCTAGACTTACAGCCACACCTTTCCTGATATTTACCTATTAGTGAACATATTACTGATCTGGAAAACATATCGGTGTACTGACATTGAAAAACAAATGGTCTTACTCATTTGGATATGCAAAAGATACAACGTTCCTTTTCTCATATGCAATTCCTTTAGCCAGTGGTCAATTTTTGTTTCCTAATTTTGGTTGCATCGAATTCCAGGTTAGATGTTTGCAGCCAGTGCAACTCATGTTCTTGCACAAGCTTCAGATTTAGCTACGTAATCTTTGCTTAATTTTGATTTCCCTTCAAAAAGTGCCCCTTTGATACTTTGTATGTTGGTGCGCCCATCTGTCGACCTATCATTACATGAGATTGTATCCTTATATATAATCCACCCCAGCCCAAATTTGCTTACCATGCACATGTTTGTGTTTTGTGATAACTAAAAAGTTAGAATGTCACTCGCTTCTATCTGCTTTATCATTCTGTGATAACTAAGATGTACCCTTCCTTTGCTTCTGGAGAGATTAGGTAATTGCTAATGTCACATATTTGCTTTTGTTTTGGATATTGCAAACTAAGAGATAAAACTGGAAAAATTGTCCCAAGGGTGATTCCTCTTAATTTAAAAGATCGGTTCATTACTATGTCATCCTGAACTAGACACAGTGCACGTAGAATTTTCTATTCAATGGCCTAACCAAAATTTTGTTGTACATGGAATGTTGCATGCTCTCTTCTATTTGTCCACGTCTGAGACTTGATCCGGAATGCTCATGATGATGGACTTATAAGGAACTCATGGCCGGCGAAATGATTGCAGATCTAAGACTACAAAATGGTTGCATATCTCAAACTGATTGTCATTAGACACTGGGAGGTAAACAAAAAAAATCAATCGTTCTCTACATGATCTTCTGTTAAGATTGTCCTTTCATCTTTGTCAACAAGCACAATAAGACAAAGCATTGCCTAAAAATTCACATGTAAGAGGAATTTTGATGAACTGCAACCACAGTTTTGCATGAATTTTGTCTCTGTTGCGACCTACCTGTTCCTCACATTTTTATTATGTTGTGTTCCCTTCACACAGTTTCACACGTCTTGCTTGCCTCAGCCTGTCCCCGCTTCACAGTGTTGCTGTGGCGATTGTCCTGTGCGATGTCCACGACGTCCTCCTGCCTACTGAAATTGAGGTGAATTGACCAGTTTTCCTGACCTCAGATAACAAACCTAATGTACTCCGTTGTGTTTTCAATCCAGTGCTTTGTTATCCTTTGTTGTTCCAGCATTTAGCAGCCTGCTCACAAGTCGCCTGATATACTGCATGATCATCTAACATATGCCATCTAATTTTAGTCCCATCATTACTGTTGGAATTTGTATGGGCTTGACCCAATAACCAATTGTAAAATTCCTAATAAATCTCAAAGGCCCATTCATGTGAGCAAGAGGGGATGTGGGAACTCTTTAGTACCACCTTGCTTGTGGAAGTGGAGGTAGTCATACTTAAATATGGAAGTCCTCTCCACTTCCTCAAGTCTAATGTGAGGAGGAGTAAGAGAAGTCCACACGCGCGTGCCCGCTCGCCTCACCGGGCGGGGCGCGGTGCGCGGCACCTGCGTGAATGGTCCGCCGAAATCCAGCTCCTCGCCTTGCGGGAGCGCGATCTCCTTTTGCTGTTTTCGTTTTTTGGTTTCTTGGCCTTCAAGTTGCATGAGTCCTAATCGGTTACAAATTAAGAGTCCTAAATCAATTTAGATCGTGATCGCGACACGAGATTGGTTAGACAGGACTATATAAGCAACATGCTGGCCACGCCAAAACGTATCCAGTTAATCCTAGGGTTTTTGCCTCTACTCGCTATTGCGCCGCCGCTGTAGCTACTCTAGTCCGATCGCTTGCGTGCACCAGCGACCGGGTGAGCAGGTCTCCGGAAACCTCGTCTTTGCGATCCTGCACTGGGAGAAGACGAATAAGGTTTTTGGGAAGCGTTCTTCGCGCAACTGCTCCCAAAGCTTCCACAACGGCTCGTCTTCCGAAGGGTGCATCGGCGCATCGGCTTCGTCGTGCTAGAGCTCGCGGGGTCGTCATCAAGAATACTCCTCCGCCTCTCATCGACGACTTTGACGACGACTTCAACATTGACGACATCGACATCAGCGATCTCGCTCCATCACCACCGCCAGCTACATCTTCAACACCATCTACTACTACTACAACCGTAAGGTATAATTCTCTTGATCTAATTTTGACGTTCGTACAATCTAATATATCTGCTGGACTATCAATGCTTGTCATGTTGATGCTGTGGAATATGTTGATCTGCTATACTAGTATGCCATACATGTTTAATCTAGTTCATATATTTGTCATGATTTATGTTCTAGATTTAATCATGCTTTTAATCTGGAAATTGCCTAATTCTTTAACAATTACAGAGTACCAAACATTTTTATTATGATGTGTTACTTACATACATCACTACACTCTTCTTTGCAGAGGCAACATGCTGCAAACTCAGCATGGTGAAGAAGTACTGTTACCCAAACCTCACAAAAGTCGAAGAATCAGACATCATCCTCATCGGACCCAAACCTCATGATAGTCATCTGACTGAGAACCATGACCTCTCTGATCGAGTACCAAAATACTGAGAAGACTTTGACGACGCCATCACCAGCTACCCAACTATACCCAGTGTGATATACAACCTACCACCGCATGTAATATATATCTCTATATTGTTCCTGGTCTGCATAAGACTTCGACAACATATGTACCTTCTATATATTATCGGTATGCAAAGACATCAGAGTCTACGACCTTTCACCTAGTGTACTAAACCACCAACATATGTAATATATACGTATGCATATGTAACATATGCATCCTGTACATGTAATCTACATCATCAGTCTTATTGTGGACAATCTGCATGTAAACCTATCTGTGCTTAATCACCCATGCGCGCTTTGCACTAGTGTGCAATTAATGGCCGACAACAAGAATGAAGCCCAAGCGAAGACTGAGATGAGGTCAGGAAAAGCAATTATACGCATCAAGGAGCGTGGATCTAGCGGCTTGACCACCACGATCAGTGACCGATGAGCGACTCGGCTGGTTATTCGCACTCACGGTCCGTGACTTGTGCCTAGCTGGTGCCGCTATACAAGAAGGCAAGGCCAACCAGGGTGCGCGCAATAAAGGAGATGACCAAGCTTATCAGTTGGTCCAACTTACGCAAGATGGTTCGTACTCGGTAAATTTGTTCAGCCAAGAGATGGCATCATGATGGCCGGTTGTGAGATGTGAAAGTACTTGCAGCAGAAAAATATGGCCGATGCAGTCTTCGTAGTTGCAATCAGATCAGATCAAGAATGAAGGTCATCGGATAAAGATAGTTCGAAGCATGAAAATTCATACTCCGAACTAGGGGGCCATGTGTTTGCACCCAAATTTGGTAAGCTTATCCTAAAAAAAAGGAGATCGGCCGTTAATGTCAAAAGCAAGAAAAATCTGTTAATTGAACGATATTTGCAAGCCGGCCGAGAAATATATATATCAAGAGATAGCCCACAAGGTCACCAGTCGTCCTAGGTTTCCTTTCTTTTTTCCTACACAAGCCCTTGGCCGCCTCATCGTCTCCGACCTCCGCCGCCGCTGCGGACGCCTTTGCTTTGCCATCACGATCAACTGCTAAGCCACTCCGATTGTCAGTCGCCGCCGCACCATATTCCTCTTGTAGGTGCGTACCTGCGATTTCTTCTTCTCTGTTGCCCCCGATTCAGATTTGGATACTTAGGCTGCAGTAGGAGGATTGGGGGTTGGGTTGCAGTGGGAGGATTGGGGTTTATTGATTTCCGTTGGTTAATCGATTCTTCGTAGTCGAATCGCAGGAATCAAGGTCAATTCCGACTTCTGGCCAAATCGAATCGAAGGAATCAGATCTGAGTCTTTGCGTATAGGATGGCATTGTCGAAGCCAAGTCTCGGTGAGCGTGATGCCCCTCGTACGTCAAAGCCGACGGGGCAGCAGCACCTTTACCTCATCTTCGATGACTGGGAGTTGGGCTACAGCATCCGCGAGCTAAACTTGTCGAACGCCGGCGCTGAGCAGCGGCACTTGCCGCCTCCTTTCATCCGCTTGGAGGCCACGCGTGGGTGTCCCGAGTTCTTCGCCGCCGTTGGCACTAAGATCCTGGCGACGCATCCCAGGGTTGAATTTGGCGACGCTGCTCGGGTGCCCGGTGGCATCCTGCCCATCGTCGACGTCCGCTCGCGGGGCGTCAACTTTGCCCCTGGGGAGTTGTATCCGCAGCATCCCATCTACCTCCCCGTCGGCGACGAGGAGCTATTCGCTCTGGACATCCACACCTTGAAGACGCTCTCCATGAAGCCACTCTGGCCCCCGCGGCTGGAATATGAATACCGCCACCAGATCAGTGAGTGGTCGTGGCGCAACCTCCCGATGCCGACATTCAAGAGAATGGACGTCACCTCCTACGCCGTGGACGGACCATCCTCGCCAGCACCGCCGCCGCGACCTTCGCCTTCGACCCCCTGCATCATGAGTGGAAAAAACGCGTCGAGTGGTCGTTGCCATTCTCCGGCCGCGCAAACTTTGTCCATGGCCTGGACGTCTTTGTTGGGCTCCCAAAAGACGTAGACGCCTTGGGCCACCTCTGCTTCTGCAGGTGGTTAGGTGATGATAAACATGTGTGGTTCAGCAAGGAGAATCTGTCAAGCGAGGACCCAGAAGCTGAGAGTCATGTAGGCACTACGTACACTAGTCTACTTGGGAGAAAGCAGGTTCTGCCTTGTGGAGTGCGTCAGCAATGGGGATGCCAAAGCTGTGCAGAAGTGGCTGGAGGAGTGGGAAGACTGCCCCCTAAGCTCACGTTGTCGTTTGACGACATTCTCTCTCAGCTCTGACATGAATGGAGACCTGACAGCTGCCAAGACTGTGGTGCAATGCTACGAGGTGCCTGTGGAAGCATCTTACAATGTGAATCCTGTGGCATTTTGGCTTTGAAATGCTACAATCATGTCGTGGTATTAGTGAGGTCCAATGTTTAGTTTTCTCTCAGTTGTGACTCTCTTGCCTTTCTATATATGTTTAAAATAATGTCTACTGTACACTCAACTGGGACTAAGTTAATGCATGTATTGCCTTCCCTATGTTTTCTTGTGTAAGAGTTCCGAGTTCGCAACAACATTTTTATTAGTAATATGTTTCTTTTGCCCGGTGATATCTCGATCTTATCTGATCTACCATTAGATGCATATGCATTTCATTCCTCTTGTCTGAATGTGTGTGTGTACCCTGTGAATTTATGCAGGTGGTTGGCCACGAAAGCAGTCAGATGTTGTTAGGCCTCCATATATACGCTGTAATCTTTTCGTACATGAACATCAAAGCATTTGTTGTATGTTTGTAGTAAAGATCTTTTGTATGTTGACAATACTGTACAATGACGGGGCCTTTGTGTGTTCAGCTAAATTTGCTTCTATATATATATTTCGTTGCCCAGATCAATGAAAATCTGTCCAGTTGTACGGTGCTAGTCCAGCTAATTTATATATTTGTAAAATGCTAAAATCATGTTCTGTCTGATATTGAGTTACTATCTTTAATTTTCACAGCAAAAAAACATACTGTATTTCCTGCATGCACGTTTGACCGAGCAGAGGGAGCGCAGCTTGGCGGAAGCTTCTCGCCTGTGCACTAGCGTTGCATGCATGCGTGGGGACCGCCCACCTTGTTCGACAGGGAGAGAGCTTTCCTGTTGCTGCAGCGCGGGGCCCGTCTTGCATGCATGCACCGTTGACTCCGCATTTGCATGTGCCTTGCAGCATTTGCTCGTGGGTTGGACCCACACGTCAATGGTGCAGGGGCGCTCTGCCGCCCGTTGGCTGGATGACCGTGCGGCCCCTAGGCGCGGAGCCGGCTGGGGGTTAACCCTTTCTTCTCGCCCACTCATCTCTTCCCATTCTTCCAACTTGAGAACAAGAAAAAGAAGAATAAAGCTCCTCCTCCTCCTCTCTCCCTCCCTCCCTCTTCCATAGCTTTGTGCTAATTTGATTTGAGAGACTGAGGATTCAAAGTGTTGATTTTGTGAGCTTGAAGAGCATCTTCTCCCTCTCCAAGTTTGGTGCTCATTCATGAGAGGTTGGGGGAAAACCCTAGTGTGCATTTGGTGATTGCATATTTGGTGGCACTAAGTAATTCTTGTGATTGTGGATTTCTTATTACTCTTGGTGATTGCCGTCACCTAGACGGTTGGTGTTTTGGTGATTGGAGAGGGGATTTGGTGATTGTATCCGCCCTCAATCAAAGTGCTTGTGAGGGGTTCTTGGGCTATTCCCCGGCGAAGCACCAAAAGTCACTCTAGTAAATTGCTCGTGTCATCGAGCTACCTCACTTGCGGTAGATTCTTGTGGCGCTCTAGTGAGAGCTCGGTGTGGTGCCGATTAGCCACCGAATCACCAAGTGTTGGTCGACACAACAGGGACTAGCGTGTCGGCAAGCACGTGAACCTCGGGATAAATCTTGTCTCCCGTGTGTTGATATTGTGGTGATTGGATTTCATTCTTGGTGATTGGTTCATCACATTGGCATTCACTGGAGATCCCACAAGGCTCAGTGAAACTCTCTCAACTCTTGTATTTACATTGTTATACTTGTGTAGTTGAGTAGCTCTAGTTGAGTAGTATAGTGTAATTAGTTGTTTCTTAGTTGCTCACTAGTTTAGAGAGTAGTGACTTAGCTCTTTGTGTGCCATAGAGATTATAGAATACAAGAATTGCAAGTAGGTGGCTTGTCTAACCATTAGAGCTAGAGCAAACCGCATTATCGCTTTGTTACTGTCTAACAAGTTGCTCTAGTGATTTTGTAGATTTTTAATTAGGTTATTCACGCCCTCTAGCCATTTAGGACCTTTCAGAGGGTGACTATATAGTCTTATTGAGTCCTTTGTAGTCCACCTCCCATTTGTAGGCCGATTAGGATCTGGTTGCTATGGAAAGCATTCTCTTTTGGTGTCTTTCTTTAGTAATATCCCTAGTTGAATAATAGAAGACATAGCTACTCATGTTTGAATAGACAACCTTAGTAGTCCTCTCTATGCTCCTGTTTATCATTAGCCTTATTGCTACCCTTAGTTAAGTTATATTGTAGTTAATTTCACACATTTCCATATGGATACGATACTTGGAATACTCTGGTAAAAGCTACAACAATATTCGTGCACTCGTAGATTTATCTGTGTGCATTTAAAAATACCAACAAGTTTTCTGGCACCGGTGCCGGAAAAATGATTGCTGAATTAACTACGAACGTAGCTTAACTTTGTATCTTTTGTTTTAATTTTGTTTAGCATGAATGACACACCTATATATCAATACGCTAAACCTACGAGAGCAAGTCTAGAGCCACCAAAATCCTCAAAGCCTATCTTAATACCTGTTAATGAGCTGTGCCCGTGTTTAATAAAAATAGTTCGAGAACAATCCTTCTCAGAACAAGGCAATAAAAACTCATACTTTCACCTACGAGAGTTTGGACAGACCTATGCATGCTTGCATATTGCTGGCATGTCAGACGAAACCTTCAATTTCTATTTCGCGTGATAACCCCTTTTTCGGAATGCCTCTAGGTGGGCACCTACACGACTTTAGCTTCTTCATCAACTAGTTAGCCATCAATTCGAACCTCTAGACCTTAGAGAAAGTAAGTGGTGCCTGAATCGAGTAGTTTCTACAATGGGGCTTGTTATACAGGCCGTTTGGGGACTCGGTTTTCATTTGGCGCGACAACTCCTTTTTCAAAATGCCTCTAGGTGGGCACCTATATGACTCTATCTTCTTTATCAACTAGTTAGCCATCAATTTGAAACTCTAGACCTTAGAGAAAGTGAGTAAGTGGTGCCTGAATCTAGTCGTTTGACTCGTTTCTATAGCGGGGCTGGTTAAAGAGGCCATTTTGGGGACTCGGTTTTTATTTCGCGTGACAACCACTTTTTTGAAATGTCTCTAGGTGCGCACCAACATGACTCTAGCTTCTTCGTCAACTAGTTAGCCATCAATTCAAACCTCTAGACCTCAAAGAAAGTGAGTAAGTGGTGCCCGAATCGAGTTGTTTCTCAGTTCGCACTGTCGTATGGCTTCGGTAGGTCACGCCACAACTTTTCTTGTTTGCTAGTTGAAGGGACATCCACATGATGATGATCGCATCTCAGCATCTGTGCAAGACTTCCCATCATGGTTGAGGACAATTGGCCAGTACGTAGGTGGCCACCGTGGCCCTGCCTAAATACGTAGAGTAGGACTCCGATTTACCCAACATCATCATCCAGGCTGTTTCTGAGTCTTATATGTTTATCTGACTTGAGGATGGCTCCAGTCAGAGCTTTGTCCACAAGGCACGACTTCATGTAGTATTACATGATGAGTCTGAGATTGTCAAAGCTTCCGAAAATCCATTCTTGCAATGATTCAAAGTCAGAATGCATTAGGGCAATTTGACTCCGAGCTCCATTAGGGACCGTCGTAAGTTGCCTTGAGACAAAAAGTCTAGTCTTAGGTTGATGTGTGTGCAAACTTCATTATTTCCATGATTAGCTTGCTAGACATCTTCATCATGTTGTGGACCGTACGATATCTGTTCTTACTAAAGTCAGGCTACACGGCAAAACTCGATCCATCTGCTAGCCGTTATGGGAGACGTGTTCACGTAGAACTTTGAGTTCTATCGCGTGCAACCATGAGTTGCCTTAGGACACTGAGTTCCAGGGTGTTGGTGGAGGAAGGATGACATGGAGTCACTGCTGATGTTGTTGTTGATGTTGAGGTCTGTCAAGCTCTTGGTCGCAAAATCGCTAAAAGCCCCCTACCTGGAGAACTCTTGTAACATCTGATAATGATTCTAAGCTGGGTAGTCCATTGTCAGTTCTTCAAAGTGTAGCTAGGCTTCTGCTCATCGGTGATCGAATCAGTGACCTCGAGTGAGTCCAGACGTCTTCCTTGGATACACTGAAAAGATTATCAGTCTACCCAAGGTTCTGGGCCAGGAAGTTTTGCACTGCTAAATCTAGACCTTGATGCACTATGCATCGAGGTGCTGCTTAGGTAACACTAATAGTGTTGGTATCTTGAAATGAGCGACTAGGCCGAGTACTTAATGAATATTCAAAAATTCCTCTGTTTCTTGCTTCCGAGTAATATTAAGACTGTGCCAAGTAATGTCTACAACTAAAAAGACCTAAATGTTATCATCATAGTTAAACTAATCACCTGGCCTTGCTCCTAATCACCCTGTTGCTCGCTAAGCCATCCACCCCACAATGAACTACTGCCTCCTTAGCTCTCCCACGTCGCGCCTCCCTCGCAAATCGCACGCCGCAACTCCCACCGCTCACCGCGCCACCGGTGAAGCCCTTTGCTAGGGAAGGGAAGAGAATCGGTTACTCGCCACACCACGAGAGCCACCGGTGAAGCCTGCTACGGGGGAAGGGAGGAGAGGCGGTCGCGCGCCGCTGGTGAAGTCCGCCGTCGGTGAAGCCAGCCATTGGGGAAGGAAGAGAGGCGGTCGCTCACCACATCCACCGCCTTCCTGCCCAACCCGGCCCCATCCACCGCCCAATTCCGCCCCCGCCGCCTCCCCACACAATCCAGCCCCATCCACTGCCTAGCTCCTCCCGTCGACGGCGCCCGTAGTCTGTGGTGGGCGTTGCGCGCGGCCTGAATAGCCGCCACCGCTCCGGCCCTTGCACCTCCCTGTCTACAGAGCTGACGTTTGGTCACTGGCGCCCCATCACTCGCAACTTCCCTAGTGACTGGTGCGGGCAGCGGCGGCTCCTCCCCTGTCCTCTTCTGCAGTCTACTCGTTGTGCTCACCCATGTCCTCACAGATGCTCGCGCGTAGTGGCTGATGAGCCTGAGGTCATGAGGAGGAGAGAGGAGGCGGCATCAGGCAACGGGACTGGTGAGGCCAAGGAGGTGGGGGATGCGTCCAGCTCGTGACGCATGGCAAATTGTCAAGAAGTTAGATAGGGCCAGCGGGTAGAAGAGCATGGTAGGGATCGAGATTCTAAATAACTAGAGCATGATGAATGGGTTGGAGCATCAAATGTGTAGTTGTGGGGAGCTGGAGTCGGTAACTCGGTATCCCTTGCTGAAAGGGTTCTAAAATTTTCCTAAAAAATGTATTTGCCTGAAATTTGGTCTCAAAATTGCCTTCCATATTCTTAGGTGTCGTCTCGTCTAACCTCAGATTTAATAATTGTTCTTCCTTTCAGCCGGGCAAGTGGAGCGTTTGACCCTGAAGGTGCTGCTGCTCACAGTAGCATGACATCAGTCAAGAGGTAATGGCTGAATCATGTCAAGATTTACTTATTACTTTGTTTTGGCAGCACTGAACTTCCAAAGATAGAAATAAAGAAGAAACAGTCATCAGTTACGAATGAAAAAAAAATAATCAGGACACTTTTTTTGTTCTGGTACTGGCTTTTTCTTGAAATGAGCCAGCAGGTTGTTTGGTGAGGATTTCACAAGGAGTAGGACATTTTGTCTATCCTTTTCATATCAAATCAATTATTCATCATTATTAAAAAAAAGTTCAGTTGTGCACAGGGTTTAATTTATCGATAGCAAAAAAATACCGGAGGTCACCGATAAACGGGTTTATCGGATTTATCGGAAAATTTCTCGGTCAAAAATAAAACAAAATAATACCTAATTTCACTATAAATTGTCTCTAAAACATTTAGCATCAAGAACTAGTACATAATAGTATTGATATAATAGAGTATCATACTTTCATGTAGGTGGAATACTGAAAATTGGAATCTCGTCGATAAATAAATTTTACCGGACCTCAGCGATAAACGGGATTATCGGGTTTATCGAAATTTTATCGCCGATAAAATTTTCCCTGGTTGTGCATCTTCAGTTGTTTCATATTTTTAGTTATCAATTGTTAGTACTCTATCCTAATTTAGGATTAACAAGTGCATCTTAATTCTTGCGGACATTGGGGCCATGTATTGTTTCTCGATGACAGTGGATGATCTTCGGATCACTTTTTCATCTTGTTTCAGAAAAAATTGAAAGTGGTTCAAGCTATATTGTTAAGAACCCTTCATGTAGAAGCTAGGAGATTCCTCCCCCTTCTGCTTATGATTTCTGTAATTCAAGGCAAAAGCTCAATTATTCTTTTCAACCTACTGCTGCCTCTGCTTTACCTTTGAATCATCTCATAATGTTTTCATGTGCCTTTACAGATATCACATAACCATCTTACAATCAAGCCTCAAGGTTTTGGAAAAAAATGTGCCTACAGTTCATTTGTGTTCATGAGAGGGCTGATAAGAATGTCGTCCCTTCAGGCCAGGAACGCTCAAGGTCATAACCTACCACAAATCTATAGATTTTTATGCCTATAAGTACATATTTGCAGTTTGTATATCATAGCGATCCCAACAGAGGCAGAAAATATCTTTGATCTAATTCAAATCTTTCACTAGCAGGGCCTTTGCTCCTTCCATGTGAAGGATGGTGGATATCAGGTAAGAGATCAACTACTCACAAATTCAACGGCAATAACCATGCCTATATTAGGCACTATTTGGTTTTGCCTGATGTTGAATCAAGTACTAGCAATTGCTACCATTGTTGATCTATTATTTCAGACAGCAATAGGCATTGTAAAAAAACAAGTAGTAAGAAGGCAACAACTGCTACATGCAGTGAGTATCTTTGCTATTACAATGTGGCCCCAAATGGAAAGCTATGCCTGCCCCTCTGATGGCCATGGAATCAACGCCATCTAACATAGAAGTGCACATATCTCATTTATGACTGTATTCTTTGCTGTAATGGATTTTTGTTCAATGGGATATCTATTTACTGAAATCAGTTTCATCTCTACCATATGATATATTTGCAAAATATTATTAGTTGTTTAATTTTTGTAGCTCATGATGATAAACCTAAGCAATCAGGAATGAAAACATTTTAGCATATGAGTACATTTTGAAAAAGAGGATATTCTATTTGTCGCTGCAAGAATTATACTGATATAAGTCTTCAACTATACTCTAATCACAAGCGAGGTTGTAAAATATTAAATGAGATGCTTTAATTAGGAGCATGTATGTCTTTCTATATTGCCTTCATTTGCTATAAAAGGATGAGGATTTCTTGTTTAGTACAATTTTGCTTGACCTAAACATATTTTGTAATTTTGCATGATAGATCATGAATGGATGTATAGTGGTTGGTGTCATGGGAAGGCCCCCTCTAGTGAGTGGATTGAAAGCACAAACAACTTTTTAGATCGTGCATTCTCCATGGTTAGCCTGGTTGAAAATGACACCATTAAGTGCCCATGTGCCTTGTGTAGAAACTATGTTAGGCATAAAAGGTTCGATGTAGAGATGCACTTATGTAAACATGGGTTTAGGGAAGATTAGAGGGCATGGACAGCACATGGAGAGATTGATGTAGAAGTTGGAAGTGATCAGAGTTCTGAACAATGTGATCACATGCATAATATGTTAGCTGACCTGACTAATGGTCATCCATTGACCAATAATGAGGTGCCTACAGCCTCAACTTGAGCTTTTTATAAGATGGTTGATAGTGCCAATAATCCAGCCTTTAAGAATTCAACACACTCCGCTCTGTCTGCTATAACACGTTTGTAGCTTTGAAATCACAGTACAATATGTCAATTGCACACTTTGGAGCAAATTTAGAGTTAATCCATGAACTTTTGCCCTCTGACTATAAGATTCCCAAGGACTTCTACCAATCAAAGAAATTATTGGAGTTCCTAGGCATGCCATATTAGAAAATTGATGTGTATTATAATAACTATATGCTTTACTATAAGGACAATATAAGTAAAGAGAAGTGTGATATTTGCGGTACCTCACGCTATGAGGAAGGACATGATAGAGCCCCACATAAAGTATTGCGGTACCTTCCCATCAAAGATATGCTACAAAGACTATATGCGCATCAAACAATCACAAAGTTGATGCAGTGTCACAAGCGGTCCACATCAAATAAGATGGTGCACCCATATGATGGGGAAGCATGGAAACAGTTTGATGAAGACTTCCCTAATTTTGCTTTTAATCCTAGAAATGTCCGCCTCACTGTGGCTACAGATGGCTTTACACCCTTCAGTATAAACATAGCTCCATATTCTTGCTGGACAGTTTTTGTGACTCCTTTGAATCTTCCTCCCGGCATTATCATGAAGTCAGAGTACATATTCCTTGCCCTTGTAGTCCCAGGTCCTAAACACCCTGGAAAGAAACTTAACATACTTATGCAACCTTTAGTTGATGAACTACTGAACTTATGGGAAGGGGTTGAAACTTGGGATGCCTCACTCAAGCAAAACTTTAAAATGCGGGCAATTTATTTATGGTCAATCCATGATTTTGCTAGTTATGGTAACTTTTCTGGATGGAGCACCCAAGGTAGGCTTGCATGCCTCATATGTTTGTGTGACACTAAAGCATTCTGACTCCATAATGGTCATAAGGCATGCTGGTTTGATTGCCATAGGCACTTCTTACCTGTGGACCATGCATTCAGATCTGATGCTAATGGATTTAGGAAGGGCACAGTTGTGCATGATGAGCCTCCAAGGCATTTAACAGGGGATGAGATCTTAGCCCAAATGAACAAGTTAGTGGATGACACACAAAATTATGGTAAATTGCACAATTCAGCCCATATTAGTTGTTTTGGCAACTTCCATACTTCCATATGTTACTGCTACCCCACAACATTGGCTTGACGCAATATTGCCCTATAAGTGTGCAATATTTGCCTTATGTATGTGCTACTGACATGTACGCATGATACACTGCTGCATATATTTGCAAAAAATGGACATGTAATGATCCAATGGATATTGATGTGTTATCTAATTTGGCACTGGTTTAGTATAGTTGTGGCTTATCCTGATATTTGTTTTGGCCTACTTTTATCATGAATTATCAATATTTTCTTGGTCAATTAAGCCCCTCTAGCATGCACTATTTTGGTGACAATGGTAGCCAGGAACCATGACTATCCTGGCAGTTAGCTGCCAAGGAAACACAAATTCCTTGGGGGTCAAAATGCTCAGGGTGTGAGCCCTCAGAAAAAGTTATTTTTTGACTGTTCATTTGTGTTACCTTGGCGGTACTAACTCTCAAGAAAATATATAACCTTGGAAGCTCAGACAAAACCTTGGCGATAATGAATCCTCAAGAAAATATATATCCTTGGGGGTCATCAACCCCAAAGAAAATGCATATCCTTGAGTGTTGTTACATTTTCTTGGCGGTATTAAAAATCTAGCCGCTTATTTATTTCCTTGGCGGTTCAACTCTCAAGGAATTTATTTATGGTAGCTTACACTCAAGGTAATAGGCATTTCCTTGTCTCCCTACCCTTGGCGACCATTCCTTGAGTGTTGGCCCGCCAGGATCTATTTCCTTGGCAGTTTTGGGGCTTTCCTTGAGGGTTTTCGTCACTCAACGATATTCAGTTATGTGGTAGTGGCAATATCACTGGACTCTTCAAGGCCAACACATGCAGCTGCTCGGTGCTACTTCTGGAAGGGGCAGATTGTTGGGAGTGGCTACACTGTGGCGTATTAGTTCCTATTGTACATGTCCTATGTGTTGGGGTTTTGGTACGCTGCATGGCTGGTGAAGCATGGCATATGTAACTCAACCACTAGAGCCACCGTTCACACACACTCACTAGAGCCACGCAACCACCGCCCATGCGAGCTGGCTAGTACTCTTTATCTTGGTTGCATTGCTAGCTCACACATGTCGCTGCCATTCACCCCACACTAGTTCCACACTGCCTCCAACAAATCTCCAACTATTGTGGTGGTGGCGGATCTTGGTGTGGAAGAGAGAATACGTGATAATTCAAATGAATTGCTAAGAGAGCATAAAGGGATGAGATTCTATTTATTTTGGCTTTTGCGGAGATGTTTCTATCCTTTGCAGAGAAAGACATTGGTGTGTGTAATAAGGACATCACTACTTCAAATACAAGCCATGAAGACGAGGAGGACCAATGTGGGTGTTCAACTCATCCACATCAAGGCGGAGGTCTAGTCCAACTCAAGTTGGGTCCATCTCGGATTCTAGGAGCAGTCCTAGGTAAAATCGACACGCAGGATGCACATGGCTAGACTTCGTTTCCGACGATCCACATATTAATAGAAATATAATTTCATAAGCTAACCAATGGATTTAGTTTGTCATCAAAATTCATCTCGAGTCAACAGGAATCATTGAAACAAGTTTCAACATCCAGAATCTGCCAGAGTGCTGCGACACCATCTTTTGGTCCATTGCGCCATTTATTGTCTTAGAGCTATTAGGGGTGTGTCCATGGGTTTGCACACCCAAGACACTATATTTATGGTTTAAGGTTTGGGTTTTGTTGCGTTCTTGTTTTCCTCATGAAACAGGCATTGTTCGTTGCACTTGTATTGCAAAGATCGACTGCTATGAACCAGGTCCCATGTTCTTGATATTGTTGGCCTATGTCGATTAGTCCTTTCAAATCAAGACCTAAACCTCAAATTAGATTCATATATTTTATTTATAATTGCAATTTCATATCACTTTTATCTCGTTCTTGCTTCTGTTCTCAATTCACTTGAAGGAAAGCCTTCCCGGCAAGGTCAATCACGTTGTGCGTGGTTGATAACCAACGAATCTATGGTGTAATAGTTGTGGGAGTCTAAATCAAACTTGGTTTGAAGCCTAGATCATTGACGTCGAGTTCTCCACCAATCGAAGTTATCATACCTATCGGAAGATCAGGCCCCATCTACATCAGTGTGTATGAGGAGAGACTCTAATGAGACGTCTCTAATAATATAAGCTAGCACTAGCTCTAAGTTGACAAATATTAAGAGAAGAGAGACAGCAGTAAGCAGCCTTGAACATCATCATGTGAGAGAGATGTATCGTGAAATGTGCGAGACCTTAAATAAGAAGGGCAACTCTTACTGTTTGCACTATTGAGCGATTTAAAGATTGATTCAACTAGCTATAAGGGCATGTACAACCCACAGATGGAGGGTCGTCTGCATGTGCCTCGAATCTAACATACAGGGCAACTAGAAATACACCTTATACAACCTATATACTTTGTATGTAGTCAAGATCAATCATAAATATCATTGTGTATACAAATATGTTGCCCTTTGATGGAATAACATACCATATTACATTACAGAATTACTCCTAAAGAATCAAAGAATAAACTCTGCAAAAATAAAAATCAACACCAAAATAGTATTTGCTGAATTTTCTAAACTGAAAATTTAATACACACATGCAGTCTACAGCCTCCAGCAAGCAATTTACTTGTTTGATCACAATTTCAGAGTGTAGACTCAAGCAATGTGCTAGAATCACTAATCGGCTAGTACTCAGTGGCATACACAAGTAGATGCAGCAGCAAGCTGCATAAACAAAAATCAGCCAAAAAACAATTTCAGAGTTTACAAAAATCAGCCAAGTGGACCATATGCTAAAATTTTCCCAGGTGCCAGTGCCACTAAACCAGAGATAGCGAGAAGTCTGTCATCACCAGAATATTTCGTGAGCACCAACAAGTGTTCAGATCATTAGTCATCACCAGCATCATCTTCAGCTCATCTTCTCTGCAGTTGTTATCATTCAGCAACAGTGGACGGAGGTGGGGAAGAGGAACGGACCTCATCGACGAACTAGCATCACTCGTAGTAAGGACGGACGGGTCGAAGATGCCAGCCATGGGGAATAGGTCCTCGGGTGGGATGGCCCATATGTGAAGCCGCCGCTGCAACGCCGATGGAGGAAGGGGCATCGGTGAAGTCATGGTCGCCTTCTGTAAGAGATCTAGGAACCCTGGACAGTGACAGCCATGCTGTCGCCACACCCCTCGGTGAAGTCGCGGCTGCCCGATGTTGCCGTCGCCGCCACGCCGTGGGTCGTGGCCACGACCAACGGGGATGAGTGTTGCCGCCATGCCGTGGCCACGACCAAGGGAGATGGTCGTTGCCGCCGCGAGCAATGATGAGTGAACCTTTTCGCGCAGCTCGGATTCTCCCGCTCTGGCATGTTCTCACATGCCGCAGTCCGATCCGCACCCGTCGCTTTAGAGGCGACGACCGTGTACATCGCTCTCTCCTCGTCGCTTCGAGCCTAGGAGCATGAGGGCACGTACAACGCGTCAACACAAGCTGTCTGTATACGGTATTTTTTTGAAAAAAAACCCTCGCGAGCCAGGAGACGGACGAGGTCGAGCACTACTACAGAAGTTTACTGTAGGGGCGGCTCTAGAGCCTCTGTAGTGGTGGCTGCGCCAGCCGCCCTTCCCAGGGTGTTTCTACAGAGGGTGTCTCTATAGGGACAGTTCCCTGACCGCACCTACAGTGCCCTCTGTAGGGGCGGCTGGTGTTCTCAGCCGCCCCTGTAGTGGACTTCTGTAAGGGCGGCTATATCACTAGCCGCCCCTGCTGTGTGTATTTGTAAGGGCGGTTCAATCAAGAACCGCCCCTACAGTGGATTTTTCAGCAAAAAAATAAATAATTCAAATTTAAATCTAACCACATATATATATATATATAATTCAAATTCGAATCTGACCGCCACATATACACATATATACATCCATAAACACAAGACCATTATTTAGAACATCATTACAAGCAGGGATGAAAACGGTACGGATATTTTCCGACCTTATTCGAGACCGAATTCGTTTAGAGGGATTTTAATCCGTCCGTATCCGAGTCTAGATATTTAACATCTGATACCGTATTCGTATCCGAATATTTAAATCACATATTTATGATGTCGATATCCAATCGTATCCTATCCGACATTTTTTATACTATCCGTATTCGAATCCGAATCCGGACATAAATATGAAAACAAATACGATATTAGTGATATCTGTCCGTATCCGATCTGTTTTCATCCCTGATTACAAGTCATAATTCACAAAAGTCCATCGTTACAACATAGTCCATTATGAAGTCCATCATTATAACATAGTCCATTAAGAAATCCACAAGTCCACATGCAAAACAAAGTCCAAACCGTTCCAAAGCCTGATCCAAACCATACCACAAGTCCACATTGTCATCAACAGCCTAGGGCTAGCCTATCAGTCTCACGAAGGTGTTGGTATAGAGGATTACTACCTAAGTCGGAAAGAAGATGATGGTAAGTGCCTTTATGGTACACAATCTGGTCAATTATGAAGTTGCAAAGGTCACCGACCATCTCTAAGAGCTCATCATCCTTGTATGGGTTCCTTCTTGTGTCTTTATCTTTCTCCAACTACAATAGGACAAGTTTAGGTTTACTATATCAAAACATATGCGAACTTTTCATACTACGAGCGAAGACGTTCAAACTTACCAGATTGGGGTTTCTGTTGTAGCCACCGATGGTACTCATCATAATACATGTGTAGTATCCACAATGTAGACTCCTAGGCTTCTGCTTGGGGCACTGTGTGTTTTGCATATGGAGATGTTAAGTAATGCTATGACAGACACATAATATATGGAGTACCAAAGTAAATGACACTTACCGCACATAGAGTTTTGACATACAACTTTTCCTTCCTATTTGGATGATGCCTTCCCTTATGTTCCTTGACATAGTGCCTGAATGCCCTGTTCCAATGGTTTTAGCAAATGCAACTTGTTAGTATCCCAAATTGAACCTTACAAGTATGTATACAAACATAGTAGCTAAAATGAGGATTGTCAATATGTATACGTCTTGATGATCGCTATGAAGTCTTTGTATGTCTCGACTGGGAAATCCGCTGAATCAAAGACCCATGACATGCTATGTGAGAGCCAAACGCCTATGCAAATCCAGTGATCGCTGCATGAATTTAGTCATACAAGGAACACATAAGCTCTTTTGCATCGAACAAAGTATATTGAACAAAGCTAAGTGTACAGTCGAACTTACTTGAAGTAGTATAGTATCCATATAGTATCGTGTTGTTGGAGATTTTTAAAACATAGGGCCATGTATGCCGCAACCTTGAGGGACTCTTCCAATATTTTCTTGTTCCTGATGTCCTCTTTCTCCTTAAGTGTCTTTCTAGCTCCTAGTTCTTTGCAATCTAGTTTCCACTCTTTAGGGTAATTAAAATTTGTTGATGCTATAGGTGAAGGGTCTATATACCCATGTTTCAGAGCTGACCTCTTTCTCACAAAGTTCGCTTGCATTCTACAAATCACGGTGTGGGTTAGTTACAACAAAATCAAAAAATTACATTCATATCATATTGAGAGGGCAAGGACTTACCGGCACCACATGCGAATTAGATTTATTTCCATTCCTCTGAGGTGGAACATGCCTGGATATCCTTGAACTCAACAGTAATTTGCCCACCTGGCGCTGCAAATGTGCCGGCATGGATCCATGCTTGTAAGATTTCTAGTTCTGTTATCTGAGCACGCAAGTACCAATCGTGGAACTTTCTCATTCCACGTGGCAAGCACTGTATGACTCGGTTTGGTAGGAAGGTCTTGCCTTTTTCATATTTATCCGGGCAATCATTTGACCATTTGAGGTTATCAACAGTTGGATACTTGTTAACCCTTTGTGCAGTTTGCTAGTGGTGCCCTCCTTAGAAGCTGGTGCTCTGAATTCTTTTACTTGATTCTTAGGCTTGAACTGGTCATGGGCCATCCACTTGTGCACCGACGAGACGTCATTAATGCCTACATATGATGGCCTTATCTTGATTGGGATTTTGTTTTGAGCTTCCCATTCGGGCACGTCCTTGTCTACTTTTGCATCACCTGTTCCAGGGGCCACTTGTTCTTCACATATCGGCTGTTCATGAGGCAATTGCTGCTCATGAGACACTTGTTGCTCATGTATCGGATGCGCTTGTTGAGAAGGATGTTGCATCTCATCATGCCTTTGCTCGGTACGAGCTGGAGAAGGATGTGGCATGTCATCATGCCCTTGCTCGGTATGAGGTGGAGAAGGATGTGGCATGTCATCATGCCCTTGCTCGGTACGATGTGGAGAAGTCTCTGGCGTGTGGTGGTCATGGTCATGGGCCGGTGAGTATACCTCCCCGTCCTCGACGGGTCACTCCAAAGGATGAACTTCAATCAGAGTTGGCGAAGACTCGGTCAATACAATGTCCCATCTGTGCCAGAGGATGAACTGGTTCATGACGTCTCCGAGTAACACGAGCCCCTCGAGAGTAGGGTGTTCTATCTTCCAAGTCATGAACTCGGGCTTCACGGTATGCACCTCGATCCGAGTGTAGTCCTGCGGGATGTCCCTATTGTGCCACGTGCCACCCAGAGGATGTGCCACACCCATTGCCACCTCAATGATCACGTTTTGCCTGCCCATCGGAACCACCAATTTGCAACTGGTTGGCGCCCGTATGCGATCGACGGGGGTTCCGGTTGCATTAGAACCTTGACTGCTGGGAACATCCGGAGGGCTGCCAACTATCGCTAGTGCTCCGAGCGGCCCCATTAGTGTATGTGGCTCCATCGTAGACAATCCTTTCTCCACCGTCTTTTCAACTAGAGCCTTCACTTGGCGCTCAAGATTAGACTTTCGGTCTCTGCCATGTTTCTTGTACATGTGCCTCTCCTCTACGAATCCATGCTTCCAGGACATCCTCTTCCCTAGCCCCCTGGTGTGTCCTGTGTGCTCGGGGTTTCCCAAGGCAATGGTAAGCTCATCCCTCTCTCTGGAAGGGTTGAATGTGCCCTTCTCCTTGTCTTCAGCAAGTTTCAGTATCTTTGATACTACCTCTCCAGTCTCCGGCTTAGCGAACTTGAGGCTACTACCGGATGAATCCACACTCCTCGCGTATATCCACTATTTGAGGCGTGGCTTCAACTTTGGCACTTCTGTATTCCTGGCAGCTTTAGCCTCTGCGTCCATCTTCCTAAAGACCTCTTGCTTGCCAGCGTAGCCATCGGGGCCTAGACGAGGGTAGTGTTGGTTCTTCTTAACCTGCTCGGTGTTACGGGCACTGAGGGCCAATGATGCCTCTAAAGTCTTCTCAGCCACGAGCTCCTCCCATTGACTAGGAGTTATGTTGCCATACTCGTGGAAAGGAGTTAACTTCTATTGGATAAACTTCTTGTTTAGATCCGACCACCAACGTCGGAAGCTCTACCCCATTATCTTAAAAGCATTTTCTTATACCGGCTCATGCGTTCCCTTCGAAAACCTAAAGTTCTGCTTTAGCTTCTCCCATAGGTCTACCTTTTGGCTCATAGGTACAAGATTCCAGCCACGGATAGCTGGGTTCAACTTATCTCTAACTACAAACCCGATGTGATTACAGAATTTTGCCCTGTATGTATATGGCTCAAGGATCTGCCCGTCTGGCCCGACCTCCGTTATCACATAGCATGCCTTGTCGTGATATTGGTTTGGCTTTCTAATCCCCCCTCGTTTCCTCTTTGGCTAGGCAGTCTCAGTCGTGGTTGTGTCCTGAGATTGTGGAGCGGAGGCCTCATTATGAGTATATGTGGCTCCTTCCTCTGATCTCCTTTGCCCCGCTACGTATTGTCCAGCAAGACGAGCCGGAGGCCGACGTCATCTCTTCAGAGGTTGAGTAGGGACGACCTGTGTATACGGCAGGTCAAAAGTGTTAGCAGAGGTAACATATAGCCATAGCATTAGCCAAATTTACAAGCTACTAAGGCTTTATCCGTACCTCGTCGTTCAGATCAAAATCCTTGTCCAACTCATCCTCCGTTGGCCTCTGTCTAGGTTCTCGTGGGAAAGGATCCTCGGGACTTACATATCCCCCTGATGAGGTGTCATCATCCTCATCCTCATCCTCATCCTCATCATCCCCTTCTTCGCCTTGGGCATCCTCTCTGCCTTCTCTTCCCTAGGCTCCCCCCATTGGATCCTCATCATCGACAAGGTCCTCCTGAGTAAGCATCACTTCTAGACCCTTTTCTAACTCGTTATCGAATAGCTCCTGAGTAAGCTAGTCATCTAGTTCTTGCTCTCCATGGGATGGCTGCTCATCATTCACGGGCATCGGGATGCACTCTTTGATGTTCGCGATATTTCGTGCCTTGTTCTAAGAGATGCAAGAAATAAAGTAATATAAGTAGTAGAAGTAGTAGTACTAGTGGTAGAAGTAGTAGTAGTACTACTAGTAGTAGTACTACTACTACTACTAGTAGTAGTAGTAGTAGTACTTGTAGTAGGAGAAGGGAGAAGAGAGGAGAGAGGAGAAGAGAGAAAGGAGGAGGAGAGAGAAAGGAAAAAGTTAAAAAAAAGGGCCTCAGAAGCATGTCGATCATCATTTGATCATACACTTGGAGCATCAAGGCATCATAGTAGAGAAAGAGAGGAGATATAGTAGGGAAGGCTAGTAATGATGCCAAGTTCCTCCACAAGTGTTGATCATCAGCTCATAATTCATGTAATGTATGGATTGGACAATTTCATCATCGGCAAAACAAAGAAGAGGAATAGGTGACAGTTGGCTGACATTGAGAGAAGAATAGTAGAAAGGAGAGTAGGAGTAGTAGAGTAGAGGAGAAGGGAGAAGAGAGCATTGTTGTTGCAAATGTATAGACTAGAAAACAACATGACAGGATAAAGTACCAAGTAGTTAAATTTACTTCAAATTTTTAATAGTCCAGGGAGGATCGAAAAACATACTGAAACTGAAGTACCCATCATGTAATGCAGTAAGTTATAAGAGTTATAACAGTTCAGGCAATCATGATAGAAGATAAAAACCAAGGCGATCCCGCAATCATCAGTAAGTTATAAGAGTTAAAGAAGACATATCACCATTGTTTCGAATCACAAATATAAAATCACTGGATAAAATGCAGAAGTGTTTTTTCAGTGTGGCACAGGAACATATTGCCTGATCAATGTGGAAGAAAAGTAGGAAACAGAGCTATCATTGTGCGGCCAAACAACTGTGATTTATGTTTTTTCTGTTATAATTACAAACATACATGAGACAAATAGCTGTGCAGCCAAACAGTTGGACAGAAGATGAACTGACTGACAACAAATAATAACAAGTTTCCGCCTTCCCTGCTTAGTTTAATAGAAAACAAGCAAAACTGCTAATTCATACAACTAGTAGCAGTAGATGAACTGACTGACAACAAATAGGCACTAGCAGTAGGGTTAAACAATGAGGGAGTAAGTATAGGCTAAATTGCAGGTTACATTAACAATTTAACATGCTTCCTGAGCCAACTAAACAACAATCAGAATGAGACATCTAATGAATCTACTGGAGCAAACAATTATTTTGTCCCAATTACAAGCTACTAAATAGTGATCAACAAATGCTTCTGAACTATGAAAAGGAAGTGCTTAGGTTGGGCACCATCTGCAACATATCCATCATGCTCAAACCGAACATGCACTTAGGTTATAGGTCTCTACAGAACAAAATGATTTCAAATAAAGCAGTTTGTGTGGGCCAGAACAAAAATAAGGATATGCTTGCTGAACATTTGATTCACTCATCACAAGCATCAGTACATGCTTATTGATCAGTTTTAGTGACATAATTAGGCACCAGTGCATCTACAAGTCCTACAAAGTGCCCTCTCTTATCAACCTATCAACATATGTTTCAATTACAGAGAAAAAGCTAGCTTGACATAGTTCTCTTATTTTAACCACCTATCAAACTACGTTCCGGTTATAGAGAAAAAAAGCTAGTTTGACATAGTTCTGTTATTTTCTTGACTGCATAATGAAACAATTTAATCAACTGGAAGTCAGACAACATACTGCAAACATGAAAAGGTCAAAACAGAACAAGTCGCCTTCTCACTGTCAGTTGGAGCATCAGTCGGAGCAACCACGAAGGATGAGGAAGGGGGAGGAGGAAGGAGGAAGAGGAAATTACCTTTGGAGGAGGAGGAAGGAGAGTGCAGTGCTCACGGAAGGAGACCACGAGGTCACAGGCGGGGGCAGCGGAGCTCCTGGCAAACCGGCGGCTAGGGAGAGAGGCGGAGGTGGCAGTAGGGCACGGGTGCCGCTGCTCCCTCTCTCTCACGGCGGCCCAGGAGAGAGAGGAGGAGGTGGCGGGGATGGGGCAGCTGGCGGTGAGGTCGCGGTCGAAGCTGGACTCGACGGCGAGCTCCAGCAGGCGGCGTTGCTCCCTCTCCCAGCGCTGCTCCTAAACCCTAGCCACTATCGCAGCAGCCTAGGAAAGAGGCGGAGGTGGCGGTAGGGCGTGTACGGGCCGGACTCGGTGGCGGCGGAGGAGGAGAGAGCAAGCCGTGGTAGGGGGCAGCGCCAGCGGCGAGGGGGGAGGAAATTTCGGCAGCCTGATAGCGTCGCCGAGGAGGAAGACGCGCCTAGACTTAGACAATTTTGGCTCTCCAGCGCGGCCTCAGAATATATACCATGAGGCCTTTGTAAGGGCGGGCCGTGATGGAGCCGCCCGTACAGTGGCATTAGTAGGAGCGGCTCCTGATTAAGCAGCCCCTAAAAATCATTTTTTATATATATATTCTGATATTTTCTGTATAGATATATTTTAATATATACAAATTTAAGATTACTTTATACAGTGCAAAATTTATAATTATTATATATATCATTATATATAAAATAACTAGAAATTGGAAATTGGACCTTTTAAAATGAAAAACAATTTTTAAAAATTACAAAATTTAAATTCAAGAAAACTAAAACAAATTTGGGACACCAAATGACATCAAATGAAAATTTGATATACATCAAAGTTGTAGAACGCATGAAGATCTACAACTTTGACATTGGTCATCTTGTTATTTGTCAAAATTTGAACCTTTGAAATTTTAAATTTTGAAAAACGGTAGGTTCAAACCAAAATTTGAAACTCAAAATGATTTCAACATAAAATGTGATGAATACCAAAGTTGTTCAACTAACGAAGATCTACAACTTTTATATAGGTCATTTCTTCATTTGACAAAATTTGAACCTTTCAAATTTTAAATTTTGAAAAACGGCTGGTTCGAACCAAAATTTGAAACCCAAAATGATTTCAACATAAAACATGATGAATACCAAAGTTGTTCAACCAATGAAGATATACAACTTTTATATAGGTTATTTCTTTATTTGACTGAATTTGAACCTTTCAAACTTTAAATTTTGAAAAACATCAAGTTCGAACCAAATTTGAAATCCAAAATTATTTCAACATAAAAGGTGATGAATACCAAAGTTGTTCAACTAATGAAGATCTACAACTTTTATATAGGTCATTTCTTCATTTGACAAATTATTAATGTACATTGTTCACAAACCTACATATGTCTTATATACTTTATGAAACCTTACGAAAGATGTGTAATATTTATGAACAATGTTATTACTACTTTGTCGGATGAAAAAATGACCAATATAAAAGTTGTAGACCTTGATGAGTTGTTCAACTTTGGTATTCATCACTTTTTCAGCTGAAATCATTTGGGATTTCAAAATCATGTTTGAAATTGCCCTTTTTTGAATTTCAAATTTTGAATTGCTCAAACTTTTGACATGTAAATGTTGACAAAACCAACACAATAACTCGATAGAGAATTATTTTAGAAATTTTTAGAAAAAAAATCATCGCATTTGGAGTTAGTATGAGCGAGAAAAACTAGTTACAAATTTTACCCACTGATTAAAAAGAGAAAGTTTCTAGTTACAAATTTTACCCACTGATTAAAAAGAGAAATCTTTCTCTTTTTAATCAGTGGGTAAAATTTGTAACTAGTTTTTCTCCCTCATACCAACTCCAAATTCAATTATTTTTTTTCTAAAAATTTCTAAAATCATGCTCTAGCATTTAAGGTTGGTGAAACTTGGATGTGATAATGTTTTACACATTTTAAAATTTGAAATTTGAAAAATGACAAGTTCAAACCAGAATTTGAACACCCAAATTATTTCAACTTAAAAAGTGATGAATACCAAAGTTGTATAACTCATGAAGATCTACAACTTTTAGTTTGGTCATCTTGTCATTTGACTAAATTTTATCAGTTCAAATTTTGAAATTTGAAAAACGACAAGTTCAAACCAGAATTTGAACACCCAAATTATTTCAACTTAAAAAATAATGAATACCAAAGTTGTATAACTCATCAAGATCTACAACTTTTATGTAGGTCATTTCTTCACTTGACAAATTCTTAGTAAACATTGTTCACAAAACTTACACGACTCATATAGTTTATGAAACCTTATGAGAGATGTGTAACATTTGTGAACAATGTTATTACCACTTTGTTGGATGAAGAAATGACTAATATAAAAGTTGTAGATCTTCATGAGTTGTTCAACTTTGGTATTCATCACTTTTTCAGCTGAAATCATTTGGGTGTTCAAATTTTGGTTTGAACTTGTCGTTTTTCAAATTTCAAAATTTGATTTGATAAAATTTAGTCAAATGACAAGATGACCAAACTAAAAGTTATAGATCTTCATGAGCTATACAACTTTAGTATTCATCATTTTAAGATGAAATCATTTAGGGTTTCAAACTGTTCCACTAACATTGAGAAATGAACTAATGAAACATCCATGTTGCAGCATTGAACA
Source organism: Saccharum hybrid cultivar R570 (assembly GCA_038087645.1). NCBI lineage: Eukaryota > Viridiplantae > Streptophyta > Magnoliopsida > Poales > Poaceae > Saccharum > Saccharum hybrid cultivar. Next base: position 10,060,489 of record JAQSUU010000380.1, read on the forward strand.
CATAGAGTTCCAAATCTGCCTAAAACTTGAAATTTGGGTAAGATAGAATGGGAATCAAGGCTTGACCCAAGATGTTCCATATGTTTCATTGTGACATTGCACATATTTCATTGTGAATTTGAGATGTTGCACATGTTTTATTGTCATATTGCACATATTTCATTGTCATCTTGCACATGTTTCATCGGGAATTTGAGATGTTGCACATGTTTCATTGGGAATTTGTGATGTTGCATATGTTTCATTGTCATGTTGCACATGTTTCATTGAGAATTTGAGATGTTGCACATGTTTTAATGTCATGTTGCACATGTTTCATCGGGAATTTGAGATGTTGGACATGTTTCATTGGGAATTTGAGTTGTTGCACATGTTTCATTGTCATGTTGCATAAAGTTTTTAAACAAGTGTACAATGAAACATTAAGAAATGAACTAACGAAACATCCATGTTACAACATTGAAACATAGGGTTCCAGACCTGCTTAAAACTTGGAATTCAGGCAAGATAGCATGGCAATCAATGCTTGACCCAAGAATAAAGTTTGAAGAGCATGAATTTTTGTACAAGTTTCATGTATGTGACTATTTTATGCAAGGCTCTTAAATAGCACTTTTAAAACAGTCAAACAAGATAAGTCCTAGGGTAGTCAAACTTGGTCAAATTTGAATTTGGTGAAAACATAAACGTAGAACTTGGGTCAAATTGTTCCATTAACATTATAAAAGTCTTTGCAAGCCACAAATTCAAATTATAGTCAAGTTATAGTCAAATTGCATCACATGTGAACAAAATATTAAAACAATGTGTCCTGAGGTGGAAGAAGGTGGTTGCTGCTATTTGTTCGCGTCCACTATAAGCCGCCCCTACAAATGGCCACTGCAGGGGCAGCTGGTGATTGAGCCGCCCCTACTGTAAAGCTCCCACTGTAGGGGCGGCTCAGGTTACCAGCCGCCCCTACAGTGCCTACTATAGGGGCGGCTGGGCTGCTGGGGCCCGAGGACACCCACTGTAGGGGCGCCTCCAACCCTAGCTGCCCCTACAGTAAAAATGCCCCCGTACCTGTTGCGAGAATCTGGCGTAGTGGAGGTCGTCGTCTCGCGAGGCGACGACGAAGGCTCATGCTCCTAGGCTCGAAGCGACGAGGAGAGAGCGATGTACACGGTCGTCGCCTCCAAAGCGACGGGTGCGGATCGGGCTGCGGCATGTGAGAACGTGCGAGAGCGGGAGAATCCGAGCTGCTCGCGAAAAGGTTCACCCATCGTTGGTCACGGCGGCAACAGCCATCTCCCTTGGTCATGGCCACTGCATGGCGGCAACACTCATCCCCGTTGGTCGCGGCCACGGCCCACGGCGTGGCGTCGACGGCAACATCAGGCAGCCGCGACTTCACCGAAGGGCGTGGCGGCAGCATGGCTGTCGCTGTCCAGGGTTCCTGGATCTCTTACAGAAGGCGACCGTGACTTCACCGACGCCCCTTCATTGGCGTGGCAGCGGCAACTTCACATATGGGCCATCCCGGCCGAGGGCGTGTTCCCCATGGCTGGCATCTTCGACCCGTCCGTCCTTACTACGAGTAGTGCTAGTTCGTCGATGAGGTCCGTTCCTCTTCCCCACCTCCGTCCACTGTTGCTGAATGATAACAACTGCAGAGAAGACGAGCTGAAGATGATGCTAGTGATGACTAATGATCTGAACACTTGGTGCTCACGAAATATTCTGGCGATGATAGACTTCTCTGCTATCTCTGGTTTAGTGGCACTGGCACCTGGGAAAATTTTAGCATATGGTCCACTTGGCTGATTTTTGTAAACTCTGAAATTGTTTTTTGGCTGATTTTTGTTTATGCAGCTTGCTGCTGCATCTACTTGTGTATGCCACTGAGTACTAGCCGATTAGTGATTCTAGCACATTGGTTGAGTCTACACTCTGAAATTGTGACCAAACAAGTAAATTGCTTGCCGGAGGCTATAGACAGCATGTGTGTATTAAATTTTCAGTTTAGAAAATTCAGCAAATACTATTTTGTTGTTGATTTTTATTTTTGCAGAGTTTATTCTTTGATTCTTTAGGAGTAATTCTGTAATGTAATATGGTATGTTATTCCATCAAAGGGCAACATATTTGTATACACAATGATATTTATGATTGATCTTGACTACATACAAAATATATAGGTTGTATAAGGTGTATTTCTAGTTGTCTGTACGTTAGATTCGAGGCACATGCAGATGACCCTCCATCTGTGGGTTGTACATGCCCTGAGTCTTCGTCGTCGCCTCGTGAGACGACGACCTCGTCCGTCTCCTGGCTCGCGAGGGTTTTTTTTTTAAAAAAATACCGTATACAGACAGCTCGTGTTGACGCGTTGTAAGTGCCCTAAGCTCTAGAGTACAATTAGAGACGACCTTAAATAAGAAGAGCGACTTTTGCATGGGCAAAGCCAGTAGCTAGCTAGTGGCCCTCAATTATGGTTGGTCCAGCTTGTGAGCATGCATGCCTCCCCTTTGCTCTGAAACGAAGCCCTAAAGTCGACCACATACACACACTTTTCAACAGCTAGCGAACGAGAGAAAGATGAGCTAGGTAGCCGCACCGCACGCACTAAATTTTCGCTTTAGGCCATTAACTGTGGCAGAAATGAATCCGCGCGTGAATCTATGATGAAATGCAGCAGAAACGATGACACTTTCATTTTATTTACGTATTTGCTGCCTTAGTTTGGCTCTTCTTACATACAAGGTCTGCCGTGTATTCTTGAAAAACAAATCTACAACTTAAAGGTCAATAAGGACTAAAAATTAGAGGAAAGGAAATATATTATATATTTGTATATGCACAGTATTATGTTAGCTTAGCTTGGTAATGAAAGTTGAGGGTTGACGGAGCAGAGTGTTTATAAACGGTCCAGGAAGGGAGATAGGATTGAGATGCATGTGGATATGCACAACTATATAAATGTGTTACCGTGAAAGTGACCACGTGTCAAAGCGTTAGAACATATACATATCCTAAAGCAAACTCGAAAAAAATCAGATCACCTGATTTCAAAAACAGAACTACTTGGAGAGAACAAACGAGGCTAATAATGCACGTAGGATTGTTCTAAGATAGACTATATAGAATGCCTTAAGCCATCGTGGAGACGAAGATAGACAGAAACTAGGGTTTGAAGAGATAAAAGGTAGTAGATTTTGTATATGTTTAATTGATTAAATACCCTTAAATGACCATGGTTTATATAGGATGGGAGGTCTATCCCTGAGCAAGAATCCGAATAAATCAAGAGTTATAATAAAAATGACTCAAATCTCAATCTAGACAGTCAAAATCTAGACAGTTTAAACCGACCATCATGTTGCACCGGGTGGATTTTTCTGAAGGTCGCAGTTCTCTCATTTGGATTCTAAACTTGATGTTCCATGTATACATTTTAACCACCACTATGAGAGTCCATTATATCATTAGAGTCATTCTTAGAACTGGATGATCCGGTTGTGAAATCGAGATTGCCCGGTATTTTATCTATAACTTATTTTGTAGCTAGCTATAGAGTATATTCTCCCTCTATATATATAGTTATTTTATAGCCACTTTGAGTTACGATAATTGCTATGCTAATTTATGAGATTATAGTAACTCCTTACTATGTGATTTACTATAACATTATGGTAAATATCCACATGTGCTATAGTAATTCAACTATCGTAAATATATACTGACATTGTCGTAAATTAGTATATAAAATTATTGTAAATAGAGGTGGTTACAAAATAACTTATTTTGTAGCTAGCTATAGAGTATACTCTCCCTATATATATATGGAGTAAGGATTTTTTGCACAATAAAATTTGTCCAGACTTCTAAAAATTCCTAACTCCACCACTACTTGTCTGGATCGATATGATCGCCACAAGCGCAATGCAGCAGCAAGGGATGGCAATCAACAGCGAAGACATTATATAACATATATCGAATGAAATAAAAACAATACCCGTCAATCTTTTTAGAAAGGACAGCAAAAGCTTTGTCGTAATTTCTATTAGACGAAAAATATGAGTCAATCTGATTCTGAAGACGAGCATATATAATTTAAGTACAGAGTACTAGCTAGCTACAATCAATTATTACAACGGCTGTATGTATATATATATGGTATAATGATGACGATTAATCAACGCATGGTGCGATTAACAAATTAGTATAGAGTTAATTAGCTTGGTCATTGCCTGACGAAACGAAGATAGTAGTACGATGTGCACGAAGAGGAAAACCGTCAGACTAGGCGGAAGACGGAGCAGCACCAGGTTTGCATGCGCAGGAAACAAGGCGAGTGAGCAGCTGGGACAGCACCTTGCCCGCGTTCCTGGGGCACCACATGCTGCTGGGGTTGGAGATGGAAGTGAAGCTAGAGCTAGCAGCGGTCGTGGTCTTGTTGCCGCTGCAGGTTGCATCATCGTGAGTAGTCTTGCGGCGCCGGAGCAACGTCGGCGGCAGGACAGCGTCGACGCGGGCACGTGGACCTCCTCGGCCGGCGGGCTTACCCTTGGCCTCGGCGGCCTCCCCCTTGGTGGCAAAGGCATAGCTCTTGAGGTACACTTGCCTCCTCCTCCTCATCGCCTCCTCCTTATCGTCGTCCCTCCCGGGCGTCTTGTCGGCAATGGAGCGCAGGAACTCGGCGTCGGACGCCGGCCCGTAGCAGCGCCGGGCATGGGTCCGCCGCCGCTGCACCGCCTGCACGGCGTCCTCGGCGCACAACACCTGCTTGCACGACACCATCAACGATGGATCGATCGCGATACTAGCTTCTCTCTTCTATCACTACTCTTATTGTTGATTGTCTCGATCAAATATAAATGATCGATTTTTTTTCTCCTTTGGTTGGTTACAACGACATGATCGGCGTCAAGGAATAAAGAAACTCATGGAGTCATGGAGATGGTACGGTGATGTGCAGCAGGCCCCGCGGGTAGCTAGCTATAGCTAGGAGGACGACTGGACTGATCCCATCCAAGCCGGCTGGCTGGGAGTGCCGGCCCACCTAATTAAAACGGTCATTAATTATTAGACAACTACCTGTACAGCCCATAGATAGTGACCTGTCTGCAAGTTTTTAGAATCTACAACACAGATAACTAAAAAAAGGCTAAGGCAACATATAGACATAAGTGGTCTGTTTAATTGTCTACTAGTCAAGGTTTTCATTTTCGGAAATTAAAATTTATCGGGGGTCATAGATAAAGAGGATAAACAGGATATATCGAAAATATCGGACCAAATTTAAATAAAATTTAATTTGAATTTAAGTAAATTTAAATAAATTTAAACAAAATTTATACGAAAAAGATAGATTATTTCTTATCGGCACCTATGGATAAACAGGATATATCGGAAATATCGGGATATTTCGGCCGATAAAAAAAACCATGCTACTAGTGATTTAATGCTTACATATAGCCATGATCAATCATGAATATCATTTTAATATACTATTGTGCTGCTATTTAATATAACATGATTTCGCATCCACAAGCAACTAAGTAATAATATAATATAATATAATATAATATAATATAATATAATATAATATAATATAATATAATATAATATAATATAATATAATATAATATAATATAATATAATATAATATAATATAATATAATATAATATAATATAATATAATATAATATAATATATCGCATTGGATAAGTTTCAGATGAAGAAACTAGACCTTTGCATTGTGCAGGCAATGGCTGAATTTGTGCAATCTGAAACGCTTCATGTAACTTTCAAATAGCAGTACATTAAAACAAATACAACACATTAGTCAGCAAATATCAGAGAAAAAAATATATCCTCCTAGGTTCCAGCCTGTACTTGTACACAAGGATTGATTCTGTAGAATTCGACTTTTTCTGAAAAAACTCATAAATTTAGTATTAGAAAGTAGAAACATAGAGCAAGGCCAATAAACCTTGGCTATAAGCCAAGCCATCTCATCTAAAGACCAGCTTATAGCCTGATGATACAATAATTAGTCTCTACACAAGTTTCAAAAATATTTTTTATGTATTCTTAGGAAGACAGAGAACGCTTGAATGAGAGAGAGAAAAAGAGAGTGGCAGGGCTTAGGGGGTGTTTGGTTTGGAGTGTTAAAGTTTAACAAACACTGTAGCATTTTCGTCTTATTTGACAAAAAGTTTCCAATCTTGAACTAATTAGGCTTAATAGATTCGTCTCGTAAATTACTCCTAATCTGTGTCGACATGCATGCAATTAGTCTACATTTAGTACTCCATGCATTTGAGGGAACATTAATGTGATGGGAGTTAAACTTTAACAAAAAAAAAAAAAAAAAAAAAAAAAAAAACTAACCAAACACGCCCTTAGCACATGCGAAGAAATCTTGGGTTCTGTGTTCAGCTCGGCGACGGCAGGAGCGACAAGCACAGGTTTCTCTGTCTTCCACCTTGGATACGCAGCTGACGTGGTCGGCGTTTCGCCCATTGCTGTACTTGCTCTTAGAGCATAAGCTCGAACACCTCCATGACATCACTGACTTGGAGGCTAGCAGCAATATTGGCGCCACAAAATGCCTGCCACAAGATGCTAGGCAAGGCGAGCTGCCAATGCAAGACACCATGGCCACCATGCGCCATCCGAGCATCTCGAGCGTAGTGGCCTTGCTGTGCGAAATCCGCGGAAGAGGCCAGCCACTGGCCAGATTCACGGCCGGGGGGAAGAGGTCGTCCATCATGCCAGATCCACGGCCTACGGGGGAAGACGACGCCGCAACTCCCTTCTGCAAAACGCCGTTGTCGCCTTGCCATTGCTGTGCCAGCAGTGATGCCCACCCGCCGTTGTCGCCACCGCTTCTGAGCCGTTAGGCTCCGCCGTAGCAGCCACGACGTTGTCCTCCGCTCTCGCCACAGCGCTCACCATCATCGATGCCGATGTTTTGGCGCGGAAACAAAAATCGAGCGCACCACATCTGGATCCCGCACGCTCGGCTTGGAGACGACCTGCCTGTACAACGCGGCTCTCGGCCGGCGACGAGGCCTAGGAGCACGAGCCGAGAGCGTCGTCTCGTGAGACGCCGGTTTCCCTCTCTCTCCACATTGAATTGGGGACGGTGGGGTGTTTTTCGTAAACATCATAGTTTTAAATCTCCCGCTATAGCTGCCGCTATAGCCCGCTATAGCCTTTTGAGGCAGGGCACCGCTATTTGAGTTCATGTATAATTTAGCCGCTATATTCCGCTATAGCCCGATATAGCTCCGCTATTAGCTATTTTAGATATATACCGCTAAACGTCTTAGCCCGCTATTTAAAACATTGCATCATACAGACGAGGCATATCTCTGCGTTGTACTTGCCCTAAGGTAGTAGTTTACATCATCTTTAGTTCCATTCCATGTACGAATATGATTTCTCTCTCTTCTACCCGTTTGTCTCAACATGCAGTGCTCATCCTAGTGTTCCATCATCATAAACACACCTACGCCAGGGTCCGACGCGCCCGGCTTGCTCGGGGGCCAACGGTGCTAAGGGCGTTCCACGCCGCGCCACCAGAGCAGGTTGGGGGCCATGTCCGCACGGGTGCGCCCGATGCTCGGCGACGAGCGGAGAGGAGAGGCTAGCATTTTCTTTGGAGGAATCAAGGAGAAGGTTTTTTAAAGGCAAATCACATTTTCATTGGACACAACATTCAGGCAAATTGTCTAAAACTAGTTCACTTACAAACTCAGGACTTTGGCTGGTTAACAACTCAGCATCAGAGGACAACATACAAACTCCATAAGCAGCCAAAGCATCAGCCACCTTGTTACAACATCTGCTCTAGTTTAAGATAACGCACGATGAAAACTCAGATCGCATTATTTGTTGGGCTTGTCGTATAAGGCCTCCAACACCACTTCGATCAATTCCATTCACTTTAAGAGCGGGCCAATACAGAAGCATCCATCTCTAGGATGATGCACGACATGCCCATTTGTGAAGCAAAAAGTAAACCTTTGTATGTCGCCATCGCCTTAGTGTGTAGAGCTTAAGCTGCATTGTTGATCTTTCTAGCCCCTACAGCAAGCAACTCACCATAATTATTCTGGACAACAAAGCCCCAACCTCCCATTCTTGCCTTTGGATCAGACTCTCTGTCGATATTAATTTTATGTATGTCCTCAGGTGGTGGCTTCCAATTATCTTTGGAAGCTTGCATTGTTTTCTTCTCAAGCACACTTAGTTTTTCAAACTCCATTTGGAAGTAATTGACAGAATTATGAATTTCATCAGCATACTTCCCCCATCATTGTCCTTGTTTCTCGCTGACCAGCACCTCCTAAGGAAAATTATAACCTTCAATTTAGTATCTTTTTCTAGCTTCCAAATAAGATTACAGGTTTCCCATGCTGAACCACAATTCAACAATTGACCTTGATGTGTTCCAAATTCATTAGGCGCCAACATAGTTTAGCATGCTTGCACTTGAAAAAGAGATGCCCGCTATCCTCATCAAGCCTTGTATAGGCGGGACACCTCGTGTCAATGACAAGGCAGTGCCTTGCTAAATTTCTTCTTACTGGTAAACTATTATGAGCAAAATGCCACATAAACCTTTTGACTTTGTTAGGCATTTTGAGTTTCCATATTTTGCCCATTCGAAAACATTGTCATCCCTAACAATCCCTAAAAGCATCCCAACCAGCCAATGTATCTCTTCTTGCCACTGCAACCTTATAGGCAGATTTGATAGGAAATAAACATTTTGCATCAAAGTACCATGTGGGCCAATCCTCCAAATTTCAGCAATTGGTATTCTTAAAATCTCATTTGCACCTTCCGGCCATAATATTTCATGTATAATTTGCTCATCCCATTCACTTGTTACTGAGTTGATAAGCTCACTAACTTTTATCAAGAGGTTAGCTCCCTTAGGTGTAGCTGGCTTTCTTGTCAGCCCTTTGGGCACCATGGGTCCTCCTAACTTCTCACACTTTCACCATTATAAATTCTCCATATGATCCCCTCCTTCAGAAGGTCAACCTCTTTCAAAATAATTCTCCATGTATATGAAATACAGGATCTGCATGTACAGTGTAGTATATCTGAATTTGGAAATATCTTGCCTTCAAGACCTGCCCACATAGAGGATCGGGAAGGTAATTAATCCCACTCTAGCCGAATTAACCTTCTTGGCCCCACCACGCACTCTCCCCTCCTCTCTGCCTCCCTTTTCCACCATGACCATACGGCAAGATGAACTCGTTCAACTGTTGTCGTCCTAGCCATGCTCCGAGCTCCCGAGCAAGCGCGCGGATAAGGATGCACTATGGTGAACCACCAAAGCCATTCGAGCACACGCTCATACATTGATATATCTCGGTGAGTGGATAAGGATCTCGACGCTGAGCACCGCCATGGCTAGCCTCACCACCACCACTCCGAGCTCCATTAGGAGCTGGAACACCTCATCTCCCTCTCTATTTCTCCTCTCCCCTCTTCCTCTGGGCTCTGTCCTGATTTTCCCCAAATCGGGTGTCACCGTCGCCATTGAAGCTGCCCTCCAAATTCCTCTTCCTCGATGCGTCTCTAGCCGATGGGAGTCAAAGGTGAGTCCTAGATCCCTCCCTCCACCTTTCCACCTCTTCTAGCCTTCTCTCTCGCTCTATGTCACGCTATCACCAGGACACCCTCCCCGTCGAGCCACCATGACCATTGGCCATCACCGGTGAGGTCCCGACAAGCACCCAAACACTCTCTAGCACCCTCACTACATCACTGCGTGTTGGTATTTATTAATAAAAATAGAATTTAGAAGTTCTGCAAACACATAGAATACCATCGTGGCACTTCACTAGGAGTATTCCAGGTATCATTATTTATATTTTACCATAGAGAAACAGTGGTTAAAGAAGTTGATAATTAACTTATTATGTATCTACTAACTAGTAGACCGACTAACATAAAGTAGGGGTAAGTGATGATAATGATAAGAATTATGAATAATAACACCCGCATACGAGAATTCCATGATAAAAATAAATGAGTAGTCTACCTAAGCTGAGAGGACAACATGTGAGTTCAAGGTTCCTGGATACTTCTCTATTACTTTGGTTCTATTCTAGTTTTAGACTAGAAGGTATAACTAAGCATGGGTAGATATATGAATCACACACATTAACACTTTGGAGCAACAATACCTTTCTGACTCTCGAGCGGGGTGAGAAAATGTAGTCAGGGAAAGGCTGCCTAAAGCTTTACGAACACCAACTCGAACGTGGCGGATTACAATGGCCTGGCAGAGCTGTCACCCATGGGGCTACCACAACTACCATGAGATTGGGTATAATCTCAGGTAACATATAGTCTAGACACCATGTCTACACTATCGATTACTACTCTAATCAAATATGATAACTAGAGCACTCGATGCAAGCGGAGATCCCATGCTAAGGTGTAACAACTATACTAATCATACATATGAAAGGCATAAAAGTAAATAGAGAATATGACTATATTAAAGCATAAGTCTTATATAGATAAAATACAAAGATATACCAAACCTTCGAAGATTTCTCCATAACCCGAGCATAGCTCATCTCTCCCTAACTCTCAACTTAACTACTCGCCTACATCTTGAGAGTCTAGCCCAAATCCTTTTAGTGTGTGTTGATCCAAATGAAAGATGCTCTCAGTGGGATGCCTCCCTAGAGGGGGTTTAGGGCTGTATATATAGGAGATAATGTCAAATCTGGTCCCTCAGATCAAACTGACCTTAAGCAATGGCGAAAATGGACTCTCAAAGGCGGTGGAAAATCAACCTATGAAGCGGAGACCGACCGGTGGACCCCATAGGTCGGGGCGGCGTACAGGTGGGGCCAGCAGGCCTGTCACAGTGAAGGTGGGCCCCACACTATGGTGGTGGGTCCTTGACTCCGTATTAAGTTGACTTTTGGTATTTTCACAGGGTGAATCACTTGTTGATGTCGGTTTGCTTGTTTGGATTGTATGACGGTGGTCTCCAGAGTTGTTTTCTAGATAATTGTCTTGAAGCCTTTTCGGTTGAGTCCATCACAACTACTTCATGTGTTATATCTCATTCTGGCCCGTAGAATGGCTAAATTCACTTGCATACAAATATTCACCAAGACTTATAGAATTTGTTAGTTTAAACCTCTAGACCTATATTGGTGACCTTATTTATTTTTTATAAGTTAAGTTGATGGTTTATTATTGCTATAGTGACCGTCAACACTACACACGCATACATGGGAAATGCTGGCCAAATAGGCCATACACTTGCACACACACTACCCCTCGCCGTCGTATTTCCGTCGGCCAGCTGCCACCACCACAACGGGCATCCACCACCATCGAAAACCCCACCAACAACTATGGCTTGGACTCTCGAGTACAACCCACCCTTCTACCACCCCTTCCAAGGCTCGACACCACTAGCAAGATGAGCTCTGGCGAGCTCGACCCTCTCCTCCCCTATTCTGACGTCACGACGGCCACCGCCTTCAACACCATCCCTTCACTCTCCCCTTTTCTTCCTCTACCTAGTGGGGCTGGTGAATAACACTGTCGTGCCCCACGTTGTCCCGTCCTCTTTCTCTCCTCTCACTCTGGTAGGTGGGCCAGGCCACAACACGGTCTGCCACAAGCTCAGTCAAACGGCCAAGCCAGCCACGCGTCAGCGACTCCCACCGCTGACCCCATGACCCCACCTATCATACCCAAACACTGCATGCACACAACCCTGCCACCTAAAAAGTGCTAGGCACGCCCAGTTAGTGTACACAAAGTGTTCGAAACCTATTTTTCTTACATAGAAAAATTCCTAGAAAATTTGCAAATAAACTAGATGCACTCAGTAGTCTACCAAATTATTTTCACCATTTTTCATATAACAAAATATTTCCATAAAATTCCTTCTAACTCTCAAACTATATATTTAAACTTCTAAATCATGTCTCTCTCATTTTAACTCTGTTTTTCGTGAAACCACTTCCAAAATTCTTCTAAAATCAAGCTCTATTTATTTTCTTTGGTACCACCATATTGTCTAGTGTTTGGCGGTAGTCTTATTTAATAGCGCGACTGATAGAGGAAGGTGAGTACCAGAAAAACAAGGATCCAGATTATGTTGAGGACCCAGAGGGAGACCACAATGAAGGCAAGTCCTAACTCCCCTCCCTTACCACCATATCTTGCCATGTTCACCACAAAATCCTTTGCTAATTATTCCGACCAATTAAATAATAAACTCTATTTATAGTGCCCTGTTTGGTTAATTGGATTATGATATGGACATGCTTTTAATGATGTAAAAATGGATAATGTGAATAAATGTGACAACAATTAATTGTAATTTTGCAAAACCTAAAGCTCTTATTGACGAGGGGCGAGTGAGGAGTAATTTATGTGGTATAAGTTACCTTGGCAGGATTGCCTAGTGAGGGTTCCTGTTGGAAGATACTTGCCGGGGTCACATAAGGATAGGTTCACATGACATCTTGCCTAGTGAGATATATCGTACAACCACAAGTCTATATGAGTAGACTTGATCTCACACTCCGTTAGATAGTATAGTCTCTAGTAGGAGGCTGGTGTTGGTAGTAGAATATCAGCAGAAGGCACGGATGCTATGTGATATCCCATGGTCCGGTTGGCATGGTTGTTATGTGATCTTCCATGTGAAGCCCTTGATTTGGCCATGTTCGACCTCCTTATTGATCGGATGATATGATATCATCCGAAATACTGAATTGGATACTACAAGAGTATCCGAAGTTCCAAGCCCCTTAGAAGTCTTGGTAGAGCTATATAGATATCTAAGGTAGCGTCCTTTCATGTACAGGCTCTCGTTAGGTCTATTCATTCCATTGATCATGGAAAGGATCGTGTCTATCATGTGGGGAAAAGTGTACAGCCTCTGTAGAGCGTAATAAACTTATTCGAATAGCCACGTCCTTAGAATGGGTAAATGCTAGAATGAGATCTCTATGCTTAGGTTTACTTTTATGTGTAATGAAACTGTATTAATGTAATTAATGAATCTTAATACTAACTTGGGAACTGGTGAGAAAGGTAACGCTCTCCCAGGGCCCAACCCATTCTACTTCCACCTCCACTTCCGCCAAAAATTTTCACCACCCTACCCTATGGTTAGGGCTTGCGGAGTACGTATGTACTCACCCATTGTTGACTCACAAATTTCGATCCTGAGGAGGACTTCGACGTTGATGAAGAGGCAAACCACAAGAACTAGGAGCTACAGAAGACCAAAAAATCTGCTAGAAGGAGACATTAGGATGAATCTAGGATTTCGACCGCGCTCAAGCATGAACTGTTACGTTGTAGTATAACGTTGTAGTAGACAACTCCGCTGTAATAAAATGTCATTCCTTGGCAATGGAATAACGTTTGTCATGTAAAGCCTATGGCTATGCCACTGTTATAAGACTTCATTTTTTCCATTATCAATAAAGCTCAGTATTTTATCTTAAATCCATGTACCATTTCTGTTATCTTGTGCATATTTGTGCATGATCCTAGCGCAAATACCGATACACTTAGGACTCTCAAAATGAGGGGTCGACACATATCCACGCGAGGGCATTTTCATTGGAATGGACAGATTTGTCCTTGAGCTGGAGCATTTGTCTGTGTCTCAATGACATCCAGACCCACGTGTTAGGAGAGAAAGAAAACATGAGGTTCTTCTTCTTCCGTGAGCTCACGTGCAGGGACCTTCGGGTGGGGGGGAGTGCGCGTTCAGAGCAGGGCTGGCCGGTGCGAGCGCAATTGGCACGGCGAGGCGCGACTGGGATGACCTGGATCTAGGGGCACACGCGGGCATGGGGCGCGGGTGACCGGAGGGCTCGCGACCATGGCCAAGGGCGGGGCAAAGTCGGCCGGTGAGGCTGCGGCGAGCATAGGGCGGGCTCAACACGGACGGTGAGGAGGGCCGGGCGCGACGTGGCCACGACACTCAGCCAGGCCGGCCGGCGGGGCACGAGAAGTGGCACGGGGAGTGACTGGCTGTGCTCTGCGATGCTCGGTTGCCAGAAAGAAGGTCACAAAAAAATAGAACGAACCGTTTTCTATGTAGCGAGTGATAGTGGTGGATAATTTTCCTAACTCCACCAAACTTGAGTTGGTGGAGCACCCCCTGAGGATCTGGCCCTCAGATCCACCATTTTGGTGAATCTGAATTTGGTGGATCTAGAGTGTTTGGCAAATTTTTTGTGAGGTGGAGCTCTTTTTTGGTGAATCTGGAGCTGGTGGATCTCTACCAAACAGGCCCTAAAGCTACTTAATCTATGGACCATGGATTGTATCCATTTGTGTTACTCTAATTCCCGTACTTTCTATTCCTGTGTTTCAAACAGGTATTTTAATCTTTTTTCCTTCTCTCATTTTTCGTTCCTTTGTTTCAAACGTCCCCTAAGGTGCATAATAAAGGTTTTAAAAGTTGAAGGTATTAAAAAACTGATTTTTATAGCCCGAAGAATGAAATAGGACAATCATGATAGTTTGGGGAGATAAATAGAAACTTTTTTCTTGTTCATCGGACCTAAGTTGCCCAGTAACATATGTAGCCCATATGGGGGCGTTCAGATCACAGGACTAAACTTCAGTCCCTACCACATTGAATATTTATATGTCAATTAGAAGGACTAAATATGAGCTAATTATTAAACTAATTTCATAAGTCATTGCTTATTCACGAGACTAATCCATTAAGTCTAATTAACCATGATTAGCACATGTTTATTGTAGCATCACATGGGCTAATCATAGGCTAATTAGGCTTAATAGATTTGTTTTGTGAATTAGCCACAACTTATATAATTAGTTTTACTAGAAAATATACACGTATGTTGCAACAAGATTTATATCTTATATCGTTTGTTCTAATGCGCTTTAAATCCAAACTCCATATGTTGGTTGGACATATGGTATCTAACTCACACGAGTGATGAGTACGACTCATAATTAGGATTTTAATCTCTTACTTAAAAAATGCAGAATGACTTATAATTTGCAATAGAAAGATTATTAACGTAGTATTCTAATCGTGACCTTGATAAATCCAATGCTACCTATTTTAGTTTTTTAAGAATTTAAGTGCATACAAATTATTAATTAATTAGGCGTAAGAGATGTTTGTGCAACATGCAAATTATGCATTTTTTTTAAAAAAAGTGTGCTGTATGTTGCAAATGGCAGTAACTCTAATATCAGTAGGAAATTCAATCTTCATAAAAGGAAAATGAAAATTAAATACAATATGTGGATTTGAAACAAACATATATTTCTAATCTAACAAAAAACAATGCCTAGTCAAGAACCGTAGGCATGTTTTTTTTGGAAAAATGACACAGAATGATTAGTTGGGCTCAAAACGGTATGTAGCTCAGACCTCAAGGTTACATAGCAGGTGTCAAAGAATTTCAATGTTAGATTCATTCATCGTGTACTTCTTGGTCTTCAGTAGCTCAAAGAGGCAGAGCTGCAAATTGTTGTCGCCTGCAAACCGTGGCCGCCCTTTGCAAAGCCTTTGGAATTTCAGAACAAATAGCTCGGACATAGCTAGATATTTTTCAGAAACGTTTGTCTTCTTCATCACGCACGCATAGACGTGAATTTGAGAACAAATAGCGCGTAGTCTCTTTTCTAGTTTCTTCTTTTGCATACTATTAAGGCTGGAGCGTTGTGGGAGCATGTAACTCAGAACAGAGTGTGCTTCGTCATCTTCTGAAGATGTCATACATCCTATAACCAAATAAAATAATGATGTCATGATGTTGTAGATGTACATAGATGCTACCATGTTTGACATTGTGACTCAACCTGATGAGTTGGATAGGGATCTTTATGAACTGATACTGATCCTACTCCAAACTCCTATCCCTTTGCTTCCATTTCCTTTTAGTTTGGTCTTTTTTTTTTGAAAGCCTCTTATATGAGTACAACTGTAATATCTGTTCATGCATGAACACACGCACATCACACACCACTCGTGCACTACGAGACCTACAACTACACCTAGATAAGAAGTCGCGTCCTTCTGAAGATCACTGGGACCAAACATGGCTCCGTAGGCGACGGGCGCGTCGCACTCCCTGTGTGGCTCCACGTAAGATATGCTGCAGACATTTATTCATGGGGCACAGCCCCGGTGCGAAAACCCGCGCTGAGCAGCGCTCGAACGCGGGTGGTGGGCGCTCCACCGAGTGAGCCACACCAAATGAGCTACGGCAGGTCTTTTCATACGAAGCTAAAAAAAATAGGCCAATTGCATTACTGTCCTCGTTTTCAATTCTAATTGTATGTTTACCCTTATTTTTTTAACTTTGCATATTTGTCCTTATTTTTAGAATTTGAAGCTTCCACTTGCCCCTATTCTATAAATGAGATTTAACGGTGTTAGGTGAAGACTGAAAAGACACAAATGCCCTTGGCATGAATGACCTAATAACCAACATGATTTTTTTATGTCCTGACTTATGGTGGATATATTTTGTGCAAATGTCATAACATATTTCTTTAAATATCAAAGTTTAATATTTTGCAAGTATGACATGATATAAGTTAACGAAGAGAGTATCCAAATCATATACAAGAAAAATATTTGCATCATTGAGCTTCCATTTCAGCCCTCCTCGCTTCCGTTCATCCAAATCCGTCTTCTTTCACCAACGTTTCGTCCTCACACGCAAATAATCTCAGAGCTGCTCAAATTCTCATCTGAATCGAATGCCCATGCCGCTGCCACTACTTTGCACAATAGCACCAGCATCGATCTCAAGCCTGCACCTGGAGCCTCCACCGCAGCGCCATCGGACCGCCCAGCAAGGGCCGCGCGCCGCTGGTCTGCTGTGCCACGTCGCTGGCTTGCCACGCCGCCAGCCCGGCACACCTCACTGGTAGCAAGGGTAGCGCGCCGCTGCTTCGCTGCGCCGGCCGCCAGCCGCCCCGGCCCTCGCGTAGTTGGCTTGCCGCGCCGCCGTCCCGGTGCGCCGCGCACCCCCACACGCCCACGCTGCAGCTCCGTTGCGCCGTCTGCCCTGGCCCCTAGCGTGCGCTGTTCTCACGACCACGGGACAAGTGGAGAAGAGGACGCCTGTATGATTTGGATAAGGGAGGGCAGCATACTCTTTTCCCCTTTCTTCTTTTTTCCAAGCAATTTTTTTTGACTCATCATTTACCAGCAGCCGACGGAATTGAGGAACAGGGGCAAATGGCAGCTTCAGATTGAAAAAAGGGAATTGCTATATCCCAGTTGCCTGGGATTTTTGTAAAAACCCAGGCGACGTCCTCCACCCTTGGATCTGCATCCAAGGGTGAGATCTGTTGTCTGTGCATGTTACTGTCTGTACAAACGGGTCCGCGAATCAACCCACTTAACCACCGCAAGCGGATAACAGGCCCGCAGAAACTAACGGATCCAAGCTCCGAAACCCGCTAACACTTGCAGACCGTTAATTCAATGGATAAGGGCTTTTACAGTGGGCTTTCACACAACAGCTGTTATATGGGCTGAATAAAAAAAGAAAGAAGCAGTGAATCTATCCTACAGATGTTGCTGTCCTCTTCTGTATCCTTGTATCTGTTCTTTATATAAACAATGAACCATATATATATGATGTTGAAAAATTCAGACCATACACTAGAAAAATGCACATTTTTGTTAGTGCAACTATTACTTTTCGGTAATGCAATTGTACTTTATAATGCAAATAGAAAAGCCTCAACTAGAAAAGCCCACTGGTGCATAATCAAACATCATCTATATGTTCTGTGGTGCCATGACAAACTTGTCATAGAGGCTAGCAGCAAGGAGGAGCTTAGATTGTGGGGTCTGTATTGGCACAAGTCACAATAAAACAGAATTACAAAAATATGCTGTGTGCTGGCACAAATCACAATTAACAAACTATAATTTATCCTATACAAACACAGACAAATTAGAAATGTGTTTGCACAAATCACAAGTAACAATTTTTTTTCTATAGGAAGACAAGGACAAAAATGTGGCGTGTGCTAGCACAAATCACAATAAACAAAGGACAAGGTATGTTAGCACAAATCACGACAAACATTTTTTCTATGAAAGGACAAGGACAAAAAATTGGTGTGGGCTAGCACAAATCACAATAAACAAAGGAAAAGCTGTGTTAGCACAAATCACAAGAAGCAATTTTTCTATGAAAGGACAAGGACAAAAATATGGTGTGTGGTGACACAAATCACAATAAACAAAGGAGAAGGTGTGCTAGCACAAATCACAACAAACAATTTTTCCTATAAAAGGACAAGGACAAAAATATGGTTTGTGCTGGCACAAATCACAATAAACAAAGGACAAATATCTGAATTGCAAATAGTCCAAACATTATGCGCAAAGATTAAGAATCATGAGAGCCAAGATCAGGAGCTTAGCGGTGCATAGTTTACCAGAGGGGGCCACGAGGTGCTAGGATATCCATAGTTGTGAATCCGCTCATGTACTGGGCAGCTTGTCCTTCACCTACTAGGATCACACCTGCTTTGGCTTCAGCTTGAACTTCTTGCCTCCAATAGTGAACACAATGTCAGGCATGGATCCAAAGACCTGCACAGACCATGGCTGATTCTCCCATGGGACTAATAGACGCTCGCAAAGCTGTCATAATGAAACAGTTAAGCAGAGTAGAGTACCAAGTGGTACAAAAAAGCCTTGCACTAAATGTCAGTTAAGCACACCTGATTAATGTAGTCCAGGAGGATGAGCTCCTGTGTCTTGTTCTGGGCAAGTTGGTTCTGCATCCATACCACAGCCATCTCACAAGCATTGCAAGCTATGAGGTTTTGTGAACAGAGCACTTCAAAATTTAGTACTATATACTATGGATGCACCAACACAACCTGAAAGTAGCTGGGGCATATTTTCCAAGCTATGAGGTTTTGTGAACTCAAAATTGAGTATTATGTCTGAGGAAATTCTGTATCACACAGAAACGAGTCATCACCTGAACTGTTCCAGCTGTTGTCAGGACTCCACCTACACTCCCATCAATAACTCTGTCTGTGGTCAGGACCACACAAAGCAATGCAAAGCCCTCTGCTTCAGGTCCATGTGCCACCATCATCTAGCACCAAGTACGATCCGGAAAGGCACATGACCTCAAATCGACCCTGCCAAATCAACAATAAAGCACAAGGGTACAAAACTAAATGAGAACAAAATAATCAAAGTATACATGAACAATTCCATGAAAAAAGCGAAAGTATCTTGTATAGTATGGCCTGCACTGCAGCCTCAAACAAGGATATAACCCCAACGTTGGACTGAAAGCAGACGTTCTTAGCATACTTAACTAAGAGAAAGTGTACACGGCAAATCAAAGCTGAGTGGACCTCTGTGTACATGGCAAATCAAGTGCACTAACATAAGCTCAATATTGTTAACATAATTGACCATGACCAAAAAACGAAGGAACAAATCGAGGATCTATGCAAACTACAGGATGCAGATCATCATTAGCTAAACAAAGGCTCACAAACATAATGGAAAGGATGCAAAAAAATTGGGGATTTAAGACTTCAGGAAGCTAGAAGAGAGTAATTTCCCATAAACTTGATCAGACAAAACAAACAGCCTCAGTAATTCGATACCTCAATTCTGATTCTAGGTGAGCAATCTGGCGCTCTTTGGACAAGAGATCCTTTCGGCATCAACAACAACAACATAGCCTTTTGTCCCAAGCAAGTTGGGGTAGGCTATAGATGAAACCCAAAAGAGACGAGAAACAGGGAGACACATAAAGGGACATAAAGGGCACAAGACAAAAGGAGGTCACGGTTTAGGCACGTTGATTGCCAATCTCCAAGCGCTTTTGTCCATAGCTAAATCCTTGGAGATCCTTTCGGCATATGGCGAGTTTTTCTTCCAGATACACATTTTGTCGATTGCCGATATAAAACCTTAGCCTCCACATATTTGTTCAACAGGCCAACACATATCTATAGATGGCAAACAAAAACAGATAAGAGAACGCAAAATGTGGGGGCACATAACTGATTCAACCACAGAGGCAAGCTTTCTGAACATATGTTTTTCCGGCTTAATCAAATGTAAAAAGGAAAACAAAACAGTGGCAAAATTATATATAAAGACTGGATATTGCACACGTTAAACACCATAATTGCAGTATTTTAAGTGTGCAATTTACTACTTATAAATGTGTAATCAAGAAAATGGTGCTTCTACATAAATGAGTAGAATAAAATCACAGTTCAGTAGAATTCTAATGCAGTCTGCAGTAGCAATTCAACGACAGAGAACTCACAAGCTATCAAGGTTTTGCAGCTGTCCAAGTTCTTCAGGGAGACAATCAGACAAGTTGTTTGTTGGATATGTCACTGTACATTTAAACAATAGTTCAGATGAATCATATGGTTGCACGATTACTACAACACATCACAAAGGATGTTCACTTACATTACTTGGACACTTCTCAAGTTTCCAAATTCAGCAGGCACAGATCCGGTAAGATGGTTTTTTACTCAAATTCCTGCATGATCAGTTGTGGACATTAGGCAACAATACACATAGACAATAAGAACTCTAATAGGTTAATCTTGACTTACGATTCAAGAAGATGCTTCAGATCACCAATAATAGGTGGAACTGGTCCAGAGAATTCATTATAGGAAATATCTTTGTGCCACAATGAAGGAAACTTTGAAATTGTTTGAAGAAAGGTTCCTGTAATTTAGCCTTTGAAATTGTTTGAAGAAAGGTTCCTATAATTTTTTAAGACATTTAATTACATGTCAGGGTCTGGTAAAATGAAATAATAATGCATTGTGAAGTGGAACAATTGTAAGCAAACTACTGTTAATACTCACAGATATGTCAAACTCTCCAACTTCTGGAAACCTGCAGGGATAGAGCCATTCAGTCTATTGCCATACACATTGCTGAGAACAAAACACAAATGATAAGCATGACAAACATATAGTTGTTCTGTTGAATACTGCGACAAATGCATGCTTAACTTACAATTTTTTCAGTGCGCTGCAAGAGCTGATGTTTGCAGGAATATGACCCTCAAGATTGTTATTGGCAAGATTCCTAGAGAAATGTAGAACTTATCAGAAATTGCAAAGACCAAAATAAACACTAATTTGCATACTTCCATAGAGGATAGGTTCTTACAATTCAAATAACTCTAAGTCTGCCAAGATCAGCTGGGATTGTGCCCACTAGTTCATTGTCATTCAACTGACTGGATGGAACAAATATTGACTTTCATTAATATATATTGTGCACAACAGTAGCATAAAATTATTTAGTTAACTGTAACTTACAGGTAGCTAAGTTTACTCATGTTCCCCAGTTCTGATGGTATATGTCCAGTGAGTTTGTTGCCATGTAAATAGCTGAAACGAATGATATTCAAACTTAATAAAAAGAAAAGAAGATAGCTTTGGGAAAGAAGAATATTGTTGATGATACTAACAGTTTGCCTGTGTAGGACAGGTTGCAAAGTATTGGAGGAATCGGCCCACCAGTTCATTCTCGCTAAGGTCACTGAGAAACAATTTCAGAGAAAGAACTCATTATGGGCTAGTAAAGATGAAGAAACCAATAAGCATGGTTCACGTGTCATTTTTTTACTCACAGGACAACAAGAGCCTGCATGAGGCCAATCAGTATATTTCCTTGAAGTGACCTGTAAAACAATAATGCAAATCACAAAGATCAAACGAAAGGGCTGCATGGTACATATGCATGAGGACATAAGTTTGCTAAAGTATAGAAGATTTGAAGACAACAGCCCAGACTATAGTAAATTCCCCAGCCTAGCTTCAAAATGAGACATTTCAAATGTTAGTGACCCTAAGAAGCAGAAAGATAGTTGGATTATTTTTGCACTACAGTCAATGTGACTTAAACAGCCAAAAAATATCAGCTAAAGTAATTGGAATTTGGATACATAATTAGCCAGAAACCAATTTCAATCCACTCAAGCTCAGCAATGAAAAAAAATATGGCTGATGGATGTATGTATTTTTCAATAGAGCAACAAGCAGACTGATGGACCTTCCAAGGGGTCAGGTCAGGAAACAGCACAACAAAAAAGGAAAACCAGAAACCTAACAAACGAATCTTGATTGCACAAACATTCAATTCCAACTACTGCTCTAGTTTCACACTAAACTCTCATGAATGGAATATCATTTGTTCTCTAGATTCAGTTAGCACAAACTGATGGAATACAGGTTCAGACTGGATTGAACCAACAAATTGATAGAGAGATTCAAACATCTGTCACTCTGAATATTTGCAACCAGAAACAACCTCAAGGATGTCAGAGCAGTGGCTGAAAGCCTGAAACCTATAGCAGTGCCAAATACATGTTCAGACTGGATTGAACAACCAAGCAAATTGAATTCATGCTACTCGGTTATCACTTGATTCATACTAAGGTTGCATAAACAGCAACCATTGTTTGCTCTGCATTTAGTAAAGAAAACAGATACAACACCACAGAGAATTCCAATTAGCAAAAGTGATAGCAGAAAATTTATACAGGATAGCTGATCATTCCACTAAACCACTGCAGCGCTATAATCAACTGTAGTGCAGTACTGCAGCAGCAGTAGCACCCTCTCTTTTGAGAAGGATTCGGACAGAGGCACTGACTATCAGCTAAACAGAAAAATCTAAGGAAATGACAGACAATTTCATTTCAGACAACAGATGTACTGTCAGATAGATTTTCACATCTCATGACCACTAAATATTTAATTTGAATCAGCCCCAACCATATCAAGAAAAAGGGCTCTGATATTTCTTAAGCCCAGGGATTCAATTTTCTAATAACTAATCATCAGCGACATAGATATTTCATGGACTCAACGCAGAGGAACCTTCTAGTCAGAAATAGAAGGGTGATAACTAGGACAATCACAAGTTTTTGTATAATGACATGAAGATAACAGAGTAACACTCACCTTACAGAAGACAACTATAAATATTTATATATGCACAAATCACAAAAACCTTGGCTCTTGCTACACATAACAACGAATCAAGCTCTAACTATCTCCACATCATATATCCGCGAATCAAGCAAGCTTAATGAGATCCAAACATGCAAATAACCAAACCCTAATTAAAAAGGACTAACAGAACACCACCCCATTTGCAAAAAAAAGTTCACCAAAAATTGCTCATCAGTACAACTATAGCAGGCTAAACCATTAGCGGTTGTGCAAAAATTATGCCAATCATCAGGTAATTTTACACATAATAAACATTACAAATATCAATACCAACTAACTAGTGATAGATACTTCAAAGTCTTACAGAAGGCAATAGCTAGCGTCGAGACGGCCACCGCCGGTCGAAGCAGCAGCAGCAGCAGCCGCCGCCGCCGCCGCCTGAAGAGCGTCGAGACGGCCACCACCGGTCGATGCTCCACTGCCGCTGCCGCGCATGCGCCGCTCCTCCACTGCTCCTCCACTGGGGACCACTGTGGTGCTGAAGGGAAGGAGAAGGGGATGCACCAGCGCCACCACAGTTGGTGCTCCACGCACGGTGGGAGGCTGCCAGGGAGCCGGAGGAGACAAGAGGAGGGGCAGAGATCTGGGATTGGGACTAGGACTGGGTCACTGGGAGAGTGGGAGGAGCGGTGGTGGCCAGACTAGAGCGGTGTTAGCGGGTGCGGTCTCTCCAGTGACCGGACCCGATAAGAAACAACGGACCCAATACGAAACAAACAGGCGCACGAATCTTCAAGACCATCCAACGGACAGAGCTTCGCCTGAAACAAACTTAGATTTCAGGCGACTGCACAATAGGAAAAGTGTTGAAAAAAAAACAGGGGCAAATGTACAATTAAAGTTGAAAACAAGTGCAATGATACAATTATCCCTAAAAAATAGCCTGCACGGCAGCACAAACAACCTACCCTAAAGATCAAAAGCCAAAACTAATCTGCAGAAGAATTGTACTTTTGCCATTTGTAAGCTCTTGTGCATAATAAACTCAAGGAGACAGTTTTCTAGTGAATCACAAAATGTTGCTGCTAATCTCAGAGCCTACAGTTGAAATAGAACCCGACTATCTTACACAAAGAGCATATACAATTGAAGGGCATAATTCTTGAACTCACTTTTCAGACATCGATGAAACAGAGGTTGCCATCCTATTCTGCACTGCCTTGATTGCAGCAACATGGCAGCTGTGGCCGCTCTGTTTGCAGCCCTTCAGTTCGAGCAGCATACTTGCACAGTCAAACAATTTGAGTTCCTCAAGCAAGGAAGCTTATTCGATTATCAGCCTGTACACATGAGAGATTGTTAAATATCTGTAGCTGTAGGGCACGCTAATAGCTGGGTCTGACAGAGCCAAGGAGTTCTTCCAAATTCTAGAATCCAACTCTCCCGTTCGTTAATCCCTGTTCCAAAATGCGTACACGGTGTTCACCTGAAATTGTAGCAGCTGA
>JAQSUU010000382.1:0-66008 GCA_038087645.1 Saccharum hybrid cultivar R570
TATTGTGAGGTATCTAATTTTGTAGCCATAAAAAAATCTAGCTCGATTTCATATCCGAAAGGCAAAGTTCTCATGATTTTCAATCTGCCCTGAAATCAGCGTCCGCAGTCCTCGGTGTCGTGGCATCCAGCGTACATTAATGGCACGGGTAAGTGACATAATTGATAGTTACATCATCTAATCTATCCACTCTAACTTCCTATGTGTCATTCCTGTCATACCCAGCTCGTTTCGAAACACGGGTGGACCCAGACATCTTCGATAGAATTGTAAGATTTTACCAAAATAAATGCTACTTTATGGCCAATGATAAATGACTTTAGAAAAATCTCTAGTGATTCTCTTTTATCAATTTAGGTTATCTAGGGTGAGGCATGTGATTCTGCAGCTGTGAAAAAAAATCTAGCTTGATTTCATATCCAAAAGGCAAAGTTCTCATGGTTTTTAATCAGCCTTGAAATGAACGTCGGCAGTCCCTGTTGTCGTGGTGTCTAGCATACATTAATGGCATGGGTAAGTGACATAATTGATAGTGACATCATCTAACCTATCCACTCTAACTTCCTATGTGCCATTCCTATCCTACCCAGCTCATTTCAAAACACGGGTGGACCCAGACATCTTCAACAAAATTGCAAGATTTTACCAAAACAATTGCTACTTTGTGGCCAATGATAAGTGATTTTTAGAAAAATCTCTAGGGGTCCACTTTTGCCAATTTAGGTTCTCTATGGTGAGGAATCTGATAATGTAGCCATGAAAAAAATCTAGCTCCATTTCATATCCAAAAGGCAAAGTTCTCATGGTTTTCAATGTGCCCTGAAACCAGCGTCAGCAGTCCCCGGTGTCGTGGCGTCTAGCGTACATTAATGGACTGGGTAAGTGACATAATTGATAGTGACATCATCTAACCTATCCACCCAAACTTTCTATGTGCCATTCCTAACCTACCCAGCTCGTTTTGAAACACGGGTGGACCTAGACATCTTCGATAAAATTGTAATATTTTACCAAAATAATTGCTACTTTGTGGCCTATGATAAGTGTTTTTAGAAATATCTCTAGGGGTCCACTTTTGCTAACTCAGGTTCTCTATGGTGATGTATCTAATTTTATAGCCATGAAAAAAAATCTAGCTTGATTTCATATCCAAAAGGCAAAGTTCTCATGGTTTTCAATCTACACTGAAATCAGTGTCAGCAGTCCCCGGTGTCCTGGCGTGCAGCGTACATTAATGGCCTGGGTAAGTGACATAATTGATAGTGACATCATCTAACCTATCCACCCTAACTTCCTATGTGCCATTCTTGTCCTACCTAGCTCGTTTCGAAACACGGGTGGACCCAGACATCTTCGATAAAATTGCAAGATTTTACCAAAACAGTTGCTACTTTGTGGCCTATGATAAGTGATTTTTACAAAAATCTCTAGGGGTCCACTTTTGCCAATTCAGGTTCTCTATGGTGAGGTATCTGATAATGTAGCAATGAAAAAAATCTAGCTCGATTTCATATCCTAAAGGCAAAGTTCTCATGGTTTTCAATCTGCCCTAAAATCAGCGTCAGTAGTCCCCAGTGTCCTAGCGTCCAGCATACATTAATGGCCTGGGTAAGTGACATAATTGATAGTGACATCATCTAACCTATCCACTCTAACTTCCTATGTGCCATTACTGTCCTACCTAGCTCGTTTCGAAACATGAGTGGACCCAGACATCTTCGACAAAATTGCAAGATTTTACCAAAATAATTGCTACTTTGTATCCTATGATAAGTGATTTTTAGAAAAATCTCCAGGGTTCCACTTTTGCCAATTCAGGTTCTCTATTGTGAGGTATCTAATTTTGTAGCCATAAAAAAATCTAGCTCGATTTCATATCCGAAAGGCAAAGTTCTCATGGTTTTCAATCTGCCCTGAAATCAGCGTCCGCAGTCCTCGGTGTCGTGGCATCCAGCGTACATTAATGGCCTGGGTAAGTGACATAATTGATAGTTACATCATCTAATCTATCCACTCTAACTTCCTATGTGTCATTCCTGTCATACCCAGCTCGTTTCAAAACACGGGTGGACCCAGACATCTTCGATAGAATTGTAAGATTTCACCAAAATAAATGCTACTTTATGGCCAATGATAAATGACTTTAGAAAAATCTCTAGTGATTCTCTTTTATCAATTTAGGTTATCTAGGGTGAGGCATGTGATTCTGTAGCTGTGAAAAAAAAAATCTAGCTCGATTCCATATCCAAAAGGCAAAGTTCTCATGGTTTTTAATCAGCCTTGAAATGAACGTCGGCAGTCCCTGTTTTCGTGGCGTCTAGCATACATTAATGGCATGGGTAAGTGACATAATTGATAGTGACATCATCTAACCTATCCACTCTAACTTCCTATGTGCCATTCCTGTCCTACCCAGCTCATTTCAAAACACGGGTGGACCCAGACATCTTCAACAAAATTGTAAGATTTTACCAAAAAAATTGCTACTTTGTGGCCAATGATAAGTGATTTTTAGAAAAATCTCTAGGGGTCCACTTTTTCCAATTTAGGTTCTCTATGGTGAGGAATCTGATAATGTAGCCATGAAAAAAATCTAGCTCCATTTCATATCCGAAAGGCAAAGTTCTCATGGTTTTCAATGTGCCCTGAAACCAGCGTCAGCAGTCCCCGGTGTCGTGGCGTCCAGCGTACATTAATGGACTGGGTAAGTGACATAATTGATAGTGACATCATCTAACCTATCCACCCTAACTTTCTATGTGCCATTACTATCCTACCCAGCTCATTTCGAAACACGGGTGGACCCAGACATCTTCGATAAAATTGCAATATTTTACCAAAATAATTGCTACTTTGTGGCCTATGATAAGTGATTTTTAGAAAAATCTCTAGGGGTCCACTTTTGCTAACTCAGGTTCTCTATGGTGATGTATCTAATTCTGTAGCCATGAAAAAAATCTAGCTTGATTTCATATCCAAAAGGCAAAGTTCTCATGGTTTTCAATATGCACTAAAATCAGCGTCAGTAGTCCCCGGTGTCGTGGCGTCCAGCGTACATTAATGGCCTGGGTAAGTGACATAATTGATAGTGACATCATCTAACCTATCCACCCTAACTTCCTATGTGCCATTCCTGTCCTACCCAGCTCGTTTCGAAACACGGGTGGACCCAGACATTTTCGATAAAATTACAAGATTTTACCAAAACAATTGCTATTTTGTGGCCTATGATAAGTGATTTTTAGAAAAAAATCTCTAGGGTCAACTTTTGCCAATTCAGGTTCTCTATGGTGAGGTATGTGATAATGTAGCAATGAAAAAAATCTAGCTCGATTTCATATCCTAAAGGCAAAGTTCTTTTGGTTTTCAATCTGCCCTGAAATCAGCGTCAGTAGTCCCCGGTGTCCTGGCGTCCAGCGTACATTAATGGCCTGGGTAAGTGACATAATTGATAGTGACATCATCTAACCTATCCACTCTAACTTCCTATGTGCCATCACTGTCCTACCCAGCTCGTTTCGAAATATGGGTGGACCCAGACATCTTCGATAAAATTGCAAGATTTTACCAAAATAATTGCTACTTTGTGGCCTATAATAAGTTATTTTTAGAAAAATCTCTAGGGTTCCACTTTTGCCAATTTAGGTTCTCTATCGTGAGGTATCTAATTCTGTAGCCATAAAAAAATCTAGCTCGATTTCATATCCGAAAGGCAAAGTTCTCATGGTTTTGAATCTGCCGTGAAATCAGCGTCAGCAGTCCTCGGTGTCGTGGCGTCCAGCGTACATTAATGGCCTGGGTAAGTGACATAATTGATAGTGACATCATCTAACCTATCCACCCTAACTTCCTATGTGCCATTCCTATCCTACCCAGCTCATTTCGAAACACGGGTGGACCCAGACATCTTCGATAAAATTGCAAGATTTTACCAAAATAATTGCTACTTTGTGGCCTATGATAAGTGATTTTTAGAAAAATCTCTAGGGGTCCACTTTTGCCAATTTAGATTCTCTATCGTGAGGTATCTAATTCTGTAGCCATAAAAAAATCTAGCTTGATTTCATATCCAAAAGGCAAAGTTCTCATGGTTTTCAATCTGCCCTGAAATCAGTGTCAGCAGTCCCCGGTGTCGTGGCGTCTAGCGTACATTAATTGCCTGGGTAAGTGACATAATTGATAGTGACATCATCTAACCTATCCACCCTAACTTCCTATGTGCCATTCCTGTCCTACCCAGCTCGTTTTGAAACACGGGTGGACCCAGACATCTTCGATAAAATTGCAAGATTTTACCAAAACAATTGCTACTTTGTGCCCTATGATAAGTGATTTTTAGAAACAACTCTAGGGGTCCACTTTTGCCAATTCAGGTTCTCTATGGTGAGGTATCTGATAATGTAGCCATGAAAAAAATCTAGCTCGATTTCATATCGGAAAGGCAAAGTTCTCATTGTTTTCAATCTGCCCTGAAATCAGCGTCAGCAGTCCCCGGTGTCGTGGCGTCCAACGTACATTTATGGCCTGGGTAAGTGACATAATTGACAGTGACATCATCTAACCTATCCACCCTAACTTCCTATGTGCCATTCCTGTCCTACCCAGCTCATTTCGAAACACGGGTGGACCTAGACATCTTCGATAAAATTGCAAGATTTTGCCAAAATATTTGCTACTTTGTGGCCTATGATAAGTGATTTTTAGAAAAATCTCTAGCGGTCCACTTTTGCCAATTTAGGTCCTCTATGGTGAGGTATCTAATTTTGTAGCCATGAAAAAAATCTAGCTCGATTTCATATCCGAAAGGCAAAGTTCTCGTGGTTTTCAATCTGCCCTGAAATCAGCGTCAGCAGTCCCCGGTGTCCTGGTGTCCAGCGTACATTAATGGCCTAGGTAAGTCACATAATTGATAGTGACATCATCTAATCTATCCACTCTAACTTCCTATGTGCCATTCCTGTCCTACCCAGCTCCTTTCGAAACACGGGTGGACCCAGACATCATCGATGGAATTGTAAGATTTCACCAAAATAAATGCTACTTTATGGCCAATGACAAATGACTTTTAGAAAAATCTCTAGTGATTCTCTTTTGTCAATTTAGGTTATCTAGGGTGAAGCATGTGATTCTGCAGCTGTGAAAAAAAATCTAGCTCGATTCCATATCTAGAAGGCAAAGTTCTCATGGTTTTAATCAGCCCTAAAATGAACGTCGGTAGTCCCCGATGTCGTAGCCTCCAGCGTACATTAATGGCCTGGGTAAGTGACCTAATTGATAGTGACATCATCTAACCTATCCACCCTAACTTCCTGTGTGACATTCCTATCCTACCTAGCTCGTTTCGAAACACGGGTGGACCCAGACATCTTCAATAAAATTGCATGATTTTACCAAAACAATTGCAACTTTGTGGCCTATGATAAGTGATTTTTAGAAAAATCTCTAGGGGTCCACTTTTGCCAATTCAGGTTCTCTATGGTGAGATATCTGATAATGTAGCCATAAAAAAATCTAGCTTGATTTTATATCTGAAAGGCAAAGTTCTCATGGTTTTCAATCTGCCCTAAAATCAGCGTCAGCAGTCCCCGGTGTCATGGCATCCAGCATACATTAATGGCCTGGGTAAGTGACATAATTGATAGAGACGTCATCTAACCTATCCACCCTAACTTCCTATGAGCCATTCCTGTCCTACCCAGCTCGTTTTGAAACACGAGTGGACCCAGACTTCTTCGATAAAATTGCAAGATTTAACCAAAATAATTGCTACTTTGTGGCCTATGATAAGTGATTTTCAGAAAAATCTCTAGGGGTCCACTTTTGCCAATTCAGCTTCTCTATGTGAGGTATCTAATTCTATTGCCATGAAAAAAATCTAGCTCGATTACATATCCAAAAGGCAAAGTTCTCATGGTTTTCAATGTGCCCTGAAATCAGCGTCAGCAGTCCCTGGTGTCATGGCGTCCAGCTTACATTAATGGCCTGGGTAAGAGACATAATTGATAGTGACATCATCTAACCTATCCACCCTAACTTCCTATGTGACATTCCTGTCCTACCCAGCTCGTTTCGAAACACGGGTGGACCCAGACATCTTCGATAAAATTGCATGATTTTACCAAAATAATTGCTACTTCGTGGCCAATGATAAGTGATTTTTAGAAAAATCTCTAGGGGTCCACTTTTGCCAATTCAGGTTCTCTATGGTGAGGAATCTGATAATGTAGCCATGAAAAAAATCTAGCTCAATTTCATATCCGAAAGGCAAAGTTCTCATGGTTTTCAATCTGCCCTGAAACCAGCGTCAGCAGTCCCGGGTGTCGTGGCATGCAGCGTACATTAATGGACTGGGTAAGTGACATCATTGATAGTGACATCATCTAACCTATCCACCCTAACTTCCTATGTGTCATTCCTATCCTACCCAGCTCATTTAGAAACATGGGTGGACCCAGACATCTTCGATAAAATTGCAATATTTTACCAAAATAATTGCTACTTTGTGGCCTATGATAAGTGATTTTTAGAAAAATCTCTAGGGGTCCACTTTTGCTAACTCAGGTTCTCTATGGTGATGTATCTAATTATGTAGCCATGAAAAAAACTCTAGCTTGATTTCATATCCAAAAGGCAAAGTATTCATGGTTTTCAATCTGCCCTAAAATCAGCGTCAGCATCCCCGGTATCCTGGCATCCAGCGTACATTAATGGCTTGGGTAAGTGACATAATTGATTGTGACATCATCTAACCTATCCACCCTAACTTCCTATGTGCCATTCATGTCCTACCCAGCTCGTTTCGAAACACGGGTGGACCCAGACATCTTCGATAAAATTGCAAGATTTTACCAAAATAATTGCTACTTTCTGGCCTATGATAAGTGATTTTTAGAAAAATCTCTAGGGGTCCACTTTTACCAATTCAGGTTCTCTGTCGTGAGGTATCTAATTCTGTAGCTATAAAAAATCTAGCTTGATTTCATATCTAAAAGGCAAAGTTCTCATGGTTTTCAATCTGCCCTGAAATCAGTGTCAGCAGTCTCCGGTGTCGTGGCGTCTAGCGTACATTAATTGCCTAGGTAAGTGACATAATTGATAGTGACATCATCGAACCTATCCACCCTAACTTCCTATGTGCCATTCCTGTCCTACCCAGCTCGTTTCAAAACATGGGTGGACCCAGACATCTTCGATAAAATTACAAGATTTTACCAAAACAATTGCTACTTTGTGGCCTATGATAAGTGATTTTTAGAAAATCTCTAGGGGTCCACTTTTGCCAATTCAGGTTCTCTATGGTGAGGTATCTGATAATGTAGCCATGAAAAAAATCTAGCTCGATTTCATATCGGAAAGGCAAAGTTCTCATGGTTTTCAATCTGCCCTGAAATCAGCGTCAGTAGTCCCCGGTGTCGTGGCGTCCAACGTACATTAATGATCTGGGTAAGTGACATAATTGATAGTGACATCATCTAACCTATCCACCCTAACTTCCTATGTGCCATTCCTGTCCTACCCAGCTCGTTTCAAAACACGGGTGGACCCAGACATCTTCAATAAAATTGCAAGATTTTACCAAAACAATGGCAACTTTATGGCCTATGATAAGTGATTTTTAGAAACATCTCTAGGTGTCCACTTTTGCCAATTCAGGTTCTCTATGGTGAGGAATCTGATAATGTAGCCATGAAAAAAATCTAGCTCGATTTCATATCCGAAAGGCAAAGTTCTCATGGTTTTCAATCTGCCCTGAAATCAGCGTCAGCATTCCCCGGTGTCCTGGCATCCAGTGTACATTAATGTCCTAGGTAAGTGACATAATTGATAGTGACATTATCTAATCTATCCACTCTAACTTCCTATGAGCCATTTCTGTCCTACCCAGCTCGTTTCGAAACACGAGCGGACCCAGATTTCTTCGATAAAATTGCAAGATTTAACCAAAATAATTGCTACTTTGTGGCCTATGATAAGTGATTTTCAGAAAAATCTCTAGGGGTCCACTTTTGCCAATTCAGGTTCTCTATGGTGAGGTATCTAATAATGTAGCCATAAAAAAAATCTAGCTCGATTTCATATCCGAAAGGCAAAGTTCTCATGGTTTTCAATCTACCCTGAAATCAGCGTCAGTAGTCCCCGGTGTCATGGCGTCCAGCGTACATTAATGGCCTGGGTAAGTGACATAATTGATAGTGACATCATCTAACCTATCCACCCTAACTTCCTATGTGCCATTCATGTCCTACCCAACTAATTTCGAAACACGGGTGGACCCAGACATCTTCGATAAAATTGCAAGATTTTAGCAAAACAATTGCTACTTTATGGCCTATGATAAGTGATTTTTAGAAAAATCTCTAGATGTCCAATTTTGCTAATTCAGGTTCTCTATGGTGAGATATCTGATAATGTAGCCATGAAAAAAATCTAGCTTGATTTCATATCCAAGAGGCAAAGTTCTCATGGTTTTCAACCTGCCCTGAAATTAGCGTCAGCAGTCCCTAGTGTTGTGACGTCCAACATACATTAATGGCCTGGGTAAGTGACATAATTGATAGTGACATCATCTAACCTATCCACCCTAACTTCCTATGTGCCATTCCTGTCCTACCCAGCTCGTTTCGAAACACGGGTGGACCCAGACATCTTCGATAAAATTGCAAGATTTTACCAAAATAATTGCTACTTTGTGGCCTATGATAAGTGATTTTTGGAAAAATCTCTAGGGGTCTACTTTTGCCAATTCAGGTTCTCTATGGTGAGGTATCTAATTCTATAGCCAAGAAAAAAATCTAGCTCGATTGCATATCCAAAAGGCAAAGTTCTCATGGTTTTCAATCTGCCCTGAAATCAGCGTCCGCAGTCCACGGTGTCGTGGCGTCCAGCGTACATTAATGGACTGGGTAAGTGACATAATTAATAGTGACATAATCTAACCTATCCACCCTAACTTCCTATGAGCCATTTCTATCCTACCCAGCTCGTTTCGAAACACGAGTGGACCCAGATTTCTTCGATAAAATTGCAAGATTTAACCAAAATAATTGCTACTTTGTGGCCTATGATAAGTGATTTTCAGAAAAATCTCTAGGGGTCCACTTTTGCCAATTCAGGTTCTCTATGGTGAGGTATCTGATAATGTAGCCATGAAAAAAAATCTAGCTCGATTTCATATCAGAAAGGCAAAGTTCTCATGGTTTTTAATCTGCCCTAAAATTAGCGTCAACAGTCCCCGGTGTCGTGGCGTCCAGCGTACATTAATGGCCTGGGTAAGTGACATAATTGATTGTGACATCATCTAACCTATCCATCCTAACTTCCTATGTGCCATTCCTATCCTAAACAGCTCGTTTCGAAATACGGGTGGACCCAGACAACTTCGATAAAATTGCAAGATTTTACCAAAACAATTGCTACTTTGTGGCCTATGATAAGTGATTTTTAGAAAAATCTCCAGATGTCCACTTTTGCTAATTCAGGTTCTCTATGGTGAGATATCTGATAATGTAGCCATGAAAAAAATCTAGCTCGATTTCATATCCAAGAGGCAAAGTTCTCATGGTTTTCAATCTGCCCTGAAATTAGCATCAGCAGTCCCTAGTGTCGTGGCGTCTAACATACATTAATGGCCTGGGTAAGTGACATAATTGATAGTGACATCATCTAACCTATCCACCCTAACTTCCTATGTGCCATTCCTATCCTACCCAGCTCGTTTCGAAACACGGGTGGACCCGGACATCTTCGATAAAATTGCAAGATTTTACCAAAATAATTGCTACTTTGTGGCCTATGATAAGTGATTTTTAGAAAAATCTCTAGGGGTCCACTTTTGCCAATTCAGGTTATCTATGGTGAGGTATCTAATTCTGTAGCCAAGAAAAAAAATCTAGCTCTATTGCATATCCAAAAGGCAAAGTTCTCATGGTTTTCAATCTGCCGTGAAATCAGCGTCCGCAGTCCCCGGTGTCGTAGCATCCAGCGTACATTAATGGTCTGGGTAAGTGACATAATTGATAGTGACATCATCTAACCTAACCAACCTAACTTCCTATGTGCCATTCCTATCCTACCCAGCTCGTTTCGAAGTACGGGTGGACCCAGACATCTTCGATAAAATTGCAAGATTTTACCAAAACAATTGCTACTTTGTGGCCTATGATAAGTGATTTTTAGAAAAATCTCTATGGGTCCACTTTTGTCAATTCAGGTTCTCTATGGTGAGGTATCTGATAATGTAGCCATGAAAAAAATCTAGCTCGATTTCATATTCGAAAGGCAAAGTTCTCATGGTTTTCAACCTGCCCTAAAATTAGCGTCAGCAGTCCTCGGTGTCGTGGCGTCCAGCATACATTAATGGCCTGGGTAAGTGACATAATTGATAGTGACATCATCTAACCCATCCACCCTAACTTCCTATGTGCCATTCCTATCCTACCCAGCTCGTTTCGAAACACGGGTGGACCCAGACATCTTTGATAAAATTGCAAGATTTTATCAAAATAATTGCTACTTTGTGGCCTATGATAAGTGATTTTTAGAAAAAAAATCTCTAGGGGTCCACTTTTGCCAATTCAGGTTCTCTATGGTGAGGTATCTAATTCTATAGCCATGAAAAAAATCTAGCTCGATTGCATATCCAAAAGACTAAGTTCTTATGGTTTTCAATCTGCCCTGAAATCAGCGTCCACAGTCCCCGGTGTCGTGGCGTCCAGCGTACATTAATTGTCTGGGTAAGTGACATAATTGATAGTGACATCATCTAACCTATCCACCCTAACTTCCTATGCGCCATTCCTGTCCTACCCAGCTCGTTTCGAAACACGGGTGGACCCGGACATCTTCGATAAAATTGCAAGATTTTATCAAAATAATTGCTACTTTGTGGCCTATGATAAGTGATTTTTAGAAAAAATCTCTAGGGGTCAACTTTTGCCAATTCAGGTTCTCTATGGTGAGGTATCTGATAATGTAGCCATGAAAAAAATCTGGCTCGATTTCATATCTGAAAGGCAAAGTTCTAATGGTTTCAATCTGCCCTGAAACCAGCGTCAGCAGTCCCGGTGTCGTGTCATCCAGCATACATTAATGGCCTAGGTAAGTGACATAATTGATAGTGACATCATCTAACCTATCCACCCTAACTTCCTATGTGCCATTCCTGTCCTACCCAGCTCATTTCGAAACACGGGTGGACCCAGACATCTTCGATAAAATTGCAAGATTTTACCAAAACAATTGCTACTTTGTGGCCTATGATAAGTGATTTTTAGAAAAAATCTCTAGGGGTCAACTTTTGCCAATTCAGGTTCTTTATGGTGAGGTATCTAATTCTATAGCCATGAAAAAAATCTAGCTCGATTGCATATCCAAAAGGCAAAGTTCTCGTGGTTTTCAATCTGCCCTGAAATCAGCGTCCGCAGTCCCCGGTGTCGTGGCGTCCAGCGTACATTAATGGTCTAGGTAAGTGACATAATTAATAGTGACATCATCTAACCTATCCACCCTAACTTCCTATGTGCCATTCCTATCCTACCCAGCTCGTTTCGAAACACGTGTGGACCCAGACATCTTCGATAAAATTGCAAGATTTTACCAAAACAATTTTTACTTTTGTGGCCTATGATAAGTCTTTTTTAGAAAAATCTCTATGGGTCAACTTTTGCCAATTTAGGTTCTATATGGTGAGGTATCTAATTCTATAGCCATGAAAAAAATCTAGCTCGATTTCATATCCGAAAGGCAAAGTTCTCATGGTTTTCAATCTGCCCTGAAATCAGCGTCAGCAGTCCCCGGTGTCTTGGCGTCCAGTGTACATTAATGGCCTAGGTAAATGACATAATTGATAGTGACATTATCTAATCTATCCACTCTAACTTCCTATGTGTCATTCTTGTCCTACCCAGCTCGTTTCGAAACACGGGTGGACCCAGACATCTTCGATGGAATTGTAAGATTTCGCCAAAATATATGCTACCTTATGGCCAATGATAAATGACTTTTATAAAAATCTCCAGTGATTCTCTTTTGTCAATTTAGGTTATCTAGGGTGAGGCATGTGATTATGCAGTTGTGAAAAAAAAATCTAGCTCGATTCCTTATCTGGAAGGCAAAGTTCTCATGGTTTTTAATCAGCACTAAAATGAACGTCGGCAGTCCCCGTTGTCGTGGCCTCCAGCATACATTAATGGCCTGGGTAAGTGACATAATTGATAGTGACATCATCTAACCTGTCCACCCTAACTTCCTATGTGTCATTCCTATCCTACCCAGCTCGTTTCAAAACTCGGGTGGACCCAGACATCTTCGATAAAATTATATGATTTTACCAAAATAATTGCTACTTTATGGCCTATGATAAGTGATTTTTAGAAAAATCTCTAGGGGTCCACTTTTGCCAATTCAGGTTCTCTATGGTGAGATATCTGATAATGTAGCCATGAAAAAAATCTAGCTTGATTTCATATCCGAAAGGCAAAGTTCTCATGGTTTTCAATCTGCCCTAAAATCAGCGTCAATAGTCCCCGGTGTCGTGGCATCCAGCGTACATTAATGGCCTAGGTAAGTGACATAATTGATAGTGACATCATCTAACCTATCCACCCTAACTTCATATGAGCCATTCCTGTCCTACCCATCTTGTTTCGAAATACGGGTGGACCCAGACATCTTTAATAAAATTACAAGATCTAACCAAAATAATTGCTACTTTGTGGCCTATGATAAGTGATTTTTAGAAAAATCTCTAGGGATCCACTTTTGCTAATTCAGGTTCTCTATGGTGAGGTATCTAATTCTATAGCCATGAAAAAAATCTAGCTCGATTGCATATCCGAAAGGCAAAGTTCTCATGGTTTTCAATCTGCCCGGAAATCAGCGTCCGTAGTCCCCGGTATCGTTGCGTCTAGCGTACATTAATGGCCTAGGTAAGTGACATAATTGATAGTGACATCATCTAATCTATCCACTCTAACTTCCTATGTGCCATTCCTGTCCTAATCAGCTTGTTTTGAAAAACGGGTGGACCCAGACATCTTCGACGGAATTGTAAGATTTCACCAAAATAAATGCTACTTTATGGCCAATGATAAATGACATTTAGAAAAATCTCTAGTGATTCTCTTTTATTAATTTAGGTTATCTAGGGTGAGGCATGTGATTCTGCAGCTGTGAAAAAAAAATCTAGCTCGATTCCATATCCAGAAGGCAAAGTTCTCATGGTTTTTAATCAGCCCTAAAATGAACGTCGGCAATCCCCGTTGTCATAGCGTCCAGCGCACATTAATGGCCTGGATAAGTGACATAATTGTAGTTACATCATCTAACCTATCCACCCTAACTTCCTATGTGCCATTCCTGTCCTACCTAGCTCGTTTCGAAACACGGGTGGACCCGGACATCTTCGATAAAATTGCAAGATTTTACCAAAACAATTGCTACTTTGTGGCCTATGATAAGTGATTTTTAGAAAAATCTCTAGGGGTCCACTTTTGCCAATTCAGGTTCTCTATGGTGAGGTATCTGATAATGTAGCCATGAAAAAAATCTGGCTCGATTTCATATCAGAAAGGCAAAGTTCTAATGGTTTTCAATCTGCCCTGAAACCAGCGTCAGCAGTCCCGGTGTCGTGTCGTCCAGCATACATTAATGGCCTAGGTAAGTGACATAATTGATAATGACATCATCTAACCTATCCACCCTAACTTCCTATGTGCCATTCCTATCCTACCCAGCTCGTTTCGAAACACGGGTGGACCCAGACATCTTCAATAAATTTGCAAGATTTTACCAAAACAATTGCTACTTTATGGCCTATGATAAGTGATTTTTAGAAAAATCTCTAGGGGTCCACTTTTGCCAATTCAGGTTCTCTATGGTGAGGTATCTGATAATGTAGCCATGAAAAAAATCTAGCTCAATTTCATATCTGAAAGGCAAAGTTCTCATGGTTTTCAACCTGCCCTGAAATCAGCGTCAGCAGTCCCCAGTGTCGTGGCATCCAGCATACATTAATGGCCTGGGTAAGTGACATAATTGATAGTGACATCATCTAACCTATCCACCCTAACTTCCTATGTGCCATTCCTGTCCTACCCAACTCGTTTCGAAATACGGGTGGACCCAGACAACTTCGATAAAATTGCAAGATTTTACCAAAACAATTGCTACTTTGTGGCCTATGATAAGTGATTTTTAGAAAAATCTCCAGATGTCCACTTTTGCTAATTCAGGTTCTCTATGGTGAGATATCTGATAATGTAGCCATGAAAAAAATCTAGCTCGATTTCATATCCAAGAGGCAAAGTTCTCATGGTTTTCAATCTGCCCTGAAATTAGCATCAGCAGTCCCTAGTGTCATGGCGTCCAACATACATTAATGGCCTGGGTAAGTGACATAATTGATAGTGACATCATCTAACCTATCCACCCTAACTTCCTATGTGCCATTCCTATCCTACCCAGCTCGTTTCGAAACACGGGTGGACCCGGACATCTTCGATAAAATTGCAAGATTTTACCAAAATAATTGCTACTTTGTGGCCTATGATAAGTGATTTTTAGAAAAATCTCTAGGGGTCCACTTTTGCCAATTCAGGTTATCTATGGTGAGGTATCTAATTCTATAGCCAAGAAAAAAATCTAGCTCGATTGCATATCCAAAAGGCAAAGTTCTCATGGTTTTCAATCTGCCGTGAAATTAGCGTCCGCAGTCCCCGGTGTCGTGGCATCCAGCGTACATTAATGGCCTGGGTAAGTGACATAATTGATAGTGACATCATCTAACCTAACCAACCTAACTTCCTATGTGCCATTCCTATCCTACCCAGCTCGTTTCGAAGTACGGGTGGACCCAGACATCTTCGATAAAATTGCAAGATTTTACCAAAACAATTGCTACTTTGTGGCCTATGATAAGTGATTTTTAGAAAAATCTCTATGGGTCCACTTTTGTCAATTCAGGTTCTCTATGGTGAGGTATCTGATAAT
The DNA here is from genome assembly GCA_038087645.1 of Saccharum hybrid cultivar R570. Lineage (NCBI taxonomy): Eukaryota > Viridiplantae > Streptophyta > Magnoliopsida > Poales > Poaceae > Saccharum > Saccharum hybrid cultivar. The sequence continues at coordinate 14,989 of JAQSUU010000382.1, forward strand.
GTAGCCATGAAAAAAATCTAGCTCGATTTCATATTCGAAAGGCAAAGTTCTCATGGTTTTCAACCTGCCCTAAAATTAGCGTCAGCAGTCCTCGGTGTCGTGGCGTCCAGCATACATCAATGGCCTGGGTAAGTGACATAATTGATAGTGACATCATCTAACCCATCCACCCTAACTTCCTATGTGCCATTCCTATCCTACCCAGCTCGTTTCGAAACACGGGTGGACCCAGACATCTTCGATAAAATTGCAAGATTTTATCAAAATAATTGCTACTTTGTGGCCTATGATAAGTGATTTTTAGAAAAAAATCTCTAGGGGTCCACTTTTGCCAATTCAGGTTCTCTATGGTGAGGTATCTAATTCTATAGCCATGAAAAAAATCTAGCTCGATTGCATATCCAAAAGACTAAGTTCTTATGGTTTTCAATCTGCCCTGAAATCAGCGTCCGCAGTCCCCGGTGTCGTGGCGTCCAGCGTACATTAATTGTCTGGGTAAGTGACATAATTGATAGTGACATCATCTAACCTATCCACCCTAACTTCCTATGCGCCATTCCTGTCCTACCCAGCTCGTTTCGAAACACGGGTGGACCCGGACATCTTCGATAAAATTGCAAGATTTTATCAAAATAATTGCTACTTTGTGGCCTATGATAAGTGATTTTTAGAAAAAATCTCTAGGGGTCAACTTTTGCCAATTCAGGTTCTCTATGGTGAGGTATCTGATAATGTAGCCATGAAAAAAATCTGGCTCGATTTCATATCTGAAAGGCAAAGTTCTAATGGTTTTCAATCTGCCCTGAAACCAGCGTCAGCAGTCCCGGTGTCGTGTCGTCCAGCATACATTAATGGCCTAGGTAAGTGACATAATTGATAATGACATCATCTAACCTATCCACCCTAACTTCCTATGTGCCATTCCTATCCTACCCAGCTCGTTTCGAAACACGGGTGGACCCAGACATCTTCAATAAATTTGCAAGATTTTACCAAAACAATTGCTACTTTATGGCCTATGATAAGTGATTTTTAGAAAAATCTCTAGGGGTCCACTTTTGCCAATTTAGGTTCTCTATGGTGAGGTATCTGATAATGTAGCCATGAAAAAAATCTAGCTCAATTTCATATCCGAAAGGCAAAGTTCTCATGGTTTTCAACCTGCCCTGAAATCAGCGTCAGCAGTCCCCAGTGTCGTGGCATCCAGCATACATTAATGGCCTGGGTAAGTGACATAATTGATAGTGACATCATCTAACCTATCCACCCTAACTTCCTATGTGCCATTCCTGTCCTACCCAACTCGTTTCGAAAAACGGGTGGACACAGACATCTTCGATAAAATTACAAGATTTTACCAAAATAATTGCTACTTTGTGGCCTATGATAAGTGATTTTTAGAAAAAACTCTAGGGGTCCACTTTTGCCAATTCAGGTTCTCTATGGCGGGGTATCTAATTCTGTAGCCATGAAAAAAATCTAGCTCAATTGCATATCCGAAAGGCATAGTTCTCATGGTTTTCAATCTGCCCTGAAATCAGCGTCCGTAGTCCTCGCTGTCGTGGCGTCCAGCGTACATTAATGGCCTGGGTAAGTGACATAATTGATAGTGACATCATCTAACCTATCCACCCTAACTTCCTATGTGCCATTCCTATCCTACCCAGCTCGTTTTGCAACACGGGTGGACCCAGACATCTTCGATAAAATTGCAAGATTTTACCAAAATAATTGCTACTTTGTGACCTATGATAAGTGATTTTTAGAAAAAAATCTCTAGGGGTCCACTTTTGCTAACTCAGGTTCTCTATGGTGATGTATCTAATTCTATAGCCATGAAAAAAATATAGCTTGATTTCATATCCAAAAGGCCAAAAGGCAAACTTCTCATGGTTTTCAATCTGCCCTGAAATCAGCGTCAGCAGTCCCCGGTGTCGTGGCGTCCAGTGTACATTAATGGCCTAGGTAAGTGACATAATTGATAGTGACATCATCTAACCTATCCACCCTAACTTCCTATGTACCATTCCTGTCCTACCTAGCTCGTTTCGAAACACGGGTGGACCCAGACTTCTTCGATAAAATTGCAAGATTTAACCAAAATAATTGCTACTTTGTGGCCTATGATAAGTGATTTTTAGAAAAATCTCTAGGGGTCCACTTTTGCCAATTCAAGTTCTCTATGGTGAGATATCTAATAATCTAGCCATGAAAAAAATCTAGCTTGATTTCATATCCGAAAGGCAAAGTTCCCATGGTTTTCAATCTGCCCTAAAATCAGCGTCAACAGTCCCCGATGTCGTGGCGTCCAGCGTACATTAATGGCCTGGGTAAGTGACATAATTGATAGTGACATCATCTAACCTATCCACGCTAACTTCCAATGAGCCATTCCTGTCCTACCCAGCTCGTTTCGAAACACGGGTGGACCCAGACTTCTTCGATAAAATTGCAAGATTTAACCAAAATAATTGCTACTTTGTGGCCTATGATAAGTGATTTTCGGAAAAATCTCTAAGGGTCCACTTTTGCCAATTTAGGTTCTCTATGGTGAGGTATCTAATTCAATAGCCATGAAAAAAATCTAGCTCGATTTCATATCCAAAAGGGAAAGTTATCATGGTTTTCAATCTGCCCTGAAATCAGCGTTAGCAGTCCCCGGTGTCGTGGCGTCCAGCATACATTAATGGCCTAGGTAAGTGACATAATTGATAGTGACATCATCTAACCTATCCACCCTAACTTCCTATGTGCCATTCCTGTCCTACCCAACTCGTTTCGAAACACGGGTGGACCCAGACATCTTCAATAAAATTGCAAGATTTTCCCAAAACAATTGCTACTTTATGGCCTATGATAAGTGATTTTTAGAAAAATCTCTAGGGGTCCACTTTTGCCAATTCAGGTTCTCTATGGTGAGGTATCTGATAATGTAGCCATGAAAAAAATCTAGCTCGATTTTATATCCGAAAGGCAAAGTTCTCACGGTTTTTAATCTGCCCTGAAATCAGCGTCCGTAGTCCCCGGTGTCGTGGTGTCCAGCATATATTAATGGCCTGGGTAAGTGACATAATTGATAGTGACATCATCTAATCTATCCACTCTAACTTCCTATGTGCCATTCCTGTCCTAACTAGCTCGTTTCGAAACACGGGTAGACCGAGACATCTTCGACGGAATTGTAAGATATTACCAAAATAAATGCTACTTTATGGCCAATGATAAATGACTTTTAGAAAAATCTTTAGTGATTCTCTTTTGTCAATTTAGGTTATCTAGGGTGAGGCATGTGATTCTGCAGCTGTGAAAAAAAATCTAGCTCGATTCCATATCCAGAAGGCAAAGTTCTCATGGTTTTTAATCAGCCCTAAAATGAACGTCGGCAGTCCCCATTGTCGTAGCGTCCAGCGCACATTAATGGCCTGGGTAAGTGACATAATTGATAGTGACATCATCTAACCTATCCACCCTAACTTCCTATGTGCCATCCCTGTCCTACCCAGCTCGTTTCGAAACACGAGTGGACCCAGACATCTTCGATAAAATTGCAAGATTTTATCAAAAGAATTGCTACTTTGTGGCCTATGATAAGTGATTTTTAGAAAAATCTCTAGGGGTCCACTTTTACCAATTCAGGTTCTCTATGGTGAGGTATCTAATAATGTAGCCATGAAAAAAATCTAGCTCAATTTCATATCCGAAAGGCAAAGTTCTCACGGTTTTCAATCTGCCCTGAAATCAGCGTCTGCAGTCCCCGGTGTCGTGGCGTCCAGCGTACATTAATGGCTTGGGTAAGTGACATAATTTAAACTGACATCATCTAATCTATCCACTCTAACTTTCTATGTGCCATTCCTGTCCTAACCAGCTCGTTTCGAAACACGGGTGGACCCAGACATCTTCGACGGAATTGTAAGATTTCACCAAAATAAATGCTACTTTATGGCCAATGATAAATGACTTTTAGAAAAATCTCTAGTGATTCTCTTTTTTCAATTTAGGTTATCTAGGGTGAGGCATGTGATTTTGCAGCAGTGAAAAAAATCTTGCTCGATTCCATATCCAGAAGGCAAAGTTCTCATGGTTTTTAATCAGCCCTAAAATGAACGCCGGCAGTCCTCGTTGTCGTAGCGTCCAGTGCACATTAATAGCCTGGATAAGTGACATAATTGATAGTGACATCATCTAACATATCCACCCTAACTTCCTATGTGCCATTCCTATCCTACCCAGCACGTTTCGAAACACGGGTGGACCCAGACATCTTCGATAAAATTGCAAGATTTTACCAAAACAATTGCTACTTTGTGGCCTATGATAAGTGATTTTTAGAAAAATCTCTATGCGTCCACTTTTGCCAATTCAGGTTCTCTATGGTGAGGTATCTGATAATGTAGCCATGAAAAAAATCTAGCTCGATTTCATATCCGACAGGCAAAGTTCTCATGGTTTTCAATCTGCCCTGAAACCAGCGTCAGCAGTCCCAGTGTCGTGTCGTCCAACATACATTAATGGCCTAGGTAAGTGACATAATTGATAGTGACATCATCTAACCTATCCACCCTAACTTCCTATGTGCCATTCCTATCCTACCCAGCTCGTTTCGAAACACAGGTGGACCCAGACATCTTCGATAAAATTGCAAGATTTTACCAAAATAATTGCTACTTTGTGGCCTATGATAAGTGATTTTTGGAAAAAAAATATCTAGGGGTCCACTTTTTTTAACTCAGGTTCTCTATGGTGATGTATCTAATTCTATATCCACGACAAAAAATATAGCTTGATTTCATATCCAAAAGGCAAACTTCTCATGGTTTTCAATCTGCCCTGAAATCAGCGTCAGCAGTCCCCGGTGTCGTGGCATCCAACGTACATTAAATGCCTGGGTAAGTGACATAATTGATAGTGACATCATCTAACCTATCCACCTTAACTTACTATGTGCCATTTCTGTCCTACCCAGCTCGTTTCGAAACACGGGTGGACCCAGACATCTTCGATAAAATTGGAAGATTTTACCAAAACAATTGCTACTTTGTGGCCTATTATAAGTGATTTTTAGAAAAATCTCTAGGGGTCCACTTTTGTCAATTCAGGTTCTCTATGGTGAGATATCTGATAATGTAGCCATGAAAAAAATCTAGCTTGATTTCATATCCGAAAGGCAAAGTTCCCATGGTTTTCAATCTGCCCTAAAATTAGCGTCAACAATCCCCGGTGTCGTGGCGTCCAGCGTACATTAATGGCCTCGGTAAGTGACATAATTGATAGTGACATCATCTAACCTATCCACGCTAACTTCCAATGAGCCATTCCTATCCTACCCAGCTCGTTTCGAAACACGGGTGGACCCAGACTTCTTCGATAAAATTGCAAGATTTAACCTAAATAATTGCTACTTTGGGGCCTATGATAAGTGATTTTCAGAAAAATCTCTAAGGGTCCACTTTTGCCAATTCAGGTTCTCTATGGTGAGGTATCTAATTCTATAGCCATGAAAAAAATCTAGCTCGATTTCATATCCAAAAGGGAAAGTTCTCATGGTTTTCAATCTGCCCTGAAATCAGCGTTAGCAGTCCCTGGTGTCGTGGCATCCAGCGTACATTAATGGCCTAGGTAAGTGACATAATTGATAGTGACATCATCTAACCTATCCACCCTAACTTCCTATGTGCCATTCCTGTCCTACCCAACTCGTTTCGAAACACGAGTGGACCCAGACATCTTTAATAAAATTGCAAGATTTTACCAAAACAATTGCTACTTTATGGCCTATGATAAGTGATTTTTAGAAAAATCTCTAGGGGTCCACTTTTGCCAATTCAGGTTCTCTATGGTGAGGTATCTAATAATGTAGCCATGAAAAAAATCTAGCTCGATTTTATATCCGAAAGGCAAAGTTCTCACGGTTTTCAATCTGCCCTGAAATCAGCGTCCGTAGTCCCCGGTGTCGTGGTGTCTAGCGTACATTAATGGCTTGGGTAAGTGACATAATTTAAAGTGACATCATCTAATCTATCCACTCTAACTTTCTATGTGCCATTCCTGTCCTAACCAGCTCGTTTCGAAACACGGGTGGACCCAGACATCTTCGACGGAATTGTAAGATTTCACTAAAATAAATGCTACTTTATGGCCAATGATAAATGACTTTTAGAAAAATCTCTAGTGATTCTCTTTTTTCAATTTAGGTTATCTAGCGTGAGGCATGTGATTCTGCAGCTGTGAAAAAAATCTTGCTCGATTCCAAATCCAGAAGGCAAAGTTCTCATAGTTTTTAATCAGCCCTAAAATGAACGTCGGCAGTCCCCGTTGTCATAGCATCCAGTGCACATTAATGGCCTGGATAAGTGACATAATTGATAGTGACATCATCTAACATATCCACCCTAACTTCCTATGTGTCATTCCTATCCTACCCAGCACGTTTCGAAACACGGGTGGACCCAGACATCTTCGATAAAATTGCAAGATTTTACCAAAACAATTGCTACTTTGTGGCCTATGATAAGTGATTTTTAGAAAAATCTCTATGCGTCCACTTTTGCCAATTCAGGTTCTCTATGGTGAGGTATCTGATAATGTAGCCATGAAAAAAATCTAGCTCGATTTCATATCCGAAAGGCAAAGTTCTCATGGTTTTCAATCTGCCCTGAAACCAGCGTCAGCAGTCCCAGTGTCGTGTCGTCCAACATACATTAATGGCCTAGGTAAGTGACATAATTGATAGTGACATCATCTAACCTATCCACCCTAACTTCCTATGTGCCATTCCTATCCTACCCAGCTCATTTCGAAACACAGGTGGACCCAGACATCTTCGATAAAATTGCAAGATTTTACCAAAATAATTGCTACTTTGTGGCCTATGATAAGTGATTTTTGGAAAAAATATCTAGGGGTCCACTTTTTTTAACTCAGGTTCTCTATGGTGATGTATCTAATTCTATATCCACGGCAAAAAATATAGCCTGATTTCATATCCAAAAGGCAAACTTCTCATGGTTTTCAATCTGCCCTGAAATCAGCGTCAGCAGTCCCCGGTGTCGTGGCATCCAGCGTACATTAATGGCCTGGGTAAGTGACATAATTGATAGTGACATCATCTAACCTATCCACCCTAACTTACTATGTGCCATTTCTGTCCTACCCAGCTCGTTTCGAAACACAGGTTGACCCAGACATCTTCGATAAAATTGCAAGATTTTACCAAAACAATTACTACTTTGTGGCCTATTATAAGTGATTTTTAGAAAAATCTCTAGGGGTCCACTTTTGTCAATTCAGGTTCTCTATGGTGAGATATCTGATAATGTAGCCATGAAAAAAATCTAGCTTGATTTCATATCCGAAAGGCAAAGTTCTCATGGTTTTCAATCTGCCCTAAAGTCAGCGTCAACAGTCCCCGGTGTCGTGGCGTCTAGCGTACATTAATGGCCTAGGTAAGTGACATAATTGATAGTGACATCATCTAACCTATCCACCCTAATTTCCTATGAGTCATTCCTGTCCTACCCAGCTCGTTTTGAAACACGGGTGGACCCAGACTTCTTCGATAAAATTGCAAGATTTAATCAAAATAATTGCTACTTTGTGGCCTATGATAAGTGATTTTCAGAAAAATCTCTAGGGGTCCACTTTTGCTAATTCAGATTCTCTATGGTGAGGTATCTAATTCTATAGCCATGAAAAAATCTAGCTCGATTTCATATCCAAAAGGTAAAGTTCTCATGGTTTTCAATCTGCCCTGAAATCAGTGTTAGCAGTCCCCGGTGTTGTGGCGTCCAGCATACATTAATGATCTGGGTAAGTGACATAATTGATAGTGACATCATCTAACCTATCCACCCTAACTTCCTATGTGCCATTCCTGTCCTACCTAGCTCGTTTCGAAACACGGGTGGACCCAGACATCTTCAATAAAATTGCAAGATTTTACCAAAACAATGGCTACTTTATGGCCTATGATAAGTGATTTTGAGAAAAATCTCTAGGGGTCCACTTTTGCCAATTCAGGTTCTCTATGGTGAGGTATCTGATAATGTAGCCATGAAAAAAATCTATCTCAATTTCATATCCGAAAGGCAAAGTTCTCAAGGTTTTCAATCTGCCCTAAAATCAGCGTCCGCAGTCCCTAGTGTCGTGGCGTCCAGCATACATTAATGACATCGGTATGTGACATAATTGATAGTGACATCATCTAATCTATCCACTCTAACTTCCTATATGCCATTCTGTCCTAACCAGCTCGTTTCGAAACACGGGTGGACCCAGACATCTTCGACAGAATTGTAAGATTTCACCAAAATAAATGCTACTTTATGGCCAATGATAAATGACTTTTTGAAAAATCTCTATTGATTCTCATTTATCAATTTTGGTTATCTAGGGTGAGGCATGTGATTCTGCAGCTGTGAAAAAAAATCTATTTCGATTCCATATCCAGAAGGCAAAGTTCTCATGGTTTTTAATCAGCCCTAAAATGAACGTCGGCAGTCCCCATTGTCATAGCGTCCAGCGCACATTAATGGCCTGGGTAAGTGACAGAATTGATAGTGACATCATCTAACCTATCCACCCTAACTTCCTATGAACCATTCCCGTCCTACCCAGCTCATTTCGAAAAATGGGTGGACCCAGACATCTTCGATAAAATTGCAAGATTTTACCAAAATAATTGCTACTTTGTGGCCTATGATAAGTGATTTTTAGAAAAATCTCTAGGGGTCCACTTTTGCCAATTCAGGTTCTCTATGGTGAGGTATCTGATAATGTAGCCATGAAAAATCTAGCTCGATTTCATATCCGAAAGGCAAAGTTCTCATAGTTTTCAATCTGCCCTGAAACCAGCGTCAGCAGTCCCCGGTGTCATGGCGTCCAGCGTACATTAATGGCATGGGTAAGTGACATAATTGATAGTGACATCATCTAACCTATCCACCCTAACTTCCTATGTGCCATTCCTATCCTACCCAGCTCATTTCGAAACGCGGGTGGACCCAGACATCTTCGATAAAATTGTAAGATTTTACCAAAATAATTGCTACTTTGTGGCCTATGATAAGTGATTTTTAGAAAAATATCTAGGGGTCCACTTTTGCTAACTTAGGTTCTCTATGGTGATGTATCTAATTCTATAGCCATGAAAAAAATCTAGCTTGATTTCATATCCAAAAGGCAAAGTTGTCATGGTTTTCAATCTGCCCTGAAATCAGCTTCAGCAGTCCCCGGTGTCGTGGCGTCCAGTATACATTAATGGCCTGGCTAAGTGACATAATTGATAGTGACATCATCTAACCTATCCACCCTAACTTCCTATGTGCCATTCCTAACCTACCCAGCTCGTTTTGAAACACGGGTGGACCCAGACATCTTCGATAAAATTGCAAGATTTTCCCAAAACAATTGCTACTTTGTGGCCTATGATAAGTGATTTTTTGAAAAATCTCTAGGGGTCCACTTTTGCCAATTCAGGTTCTCTATGGTGAGATATCTGATAATGTAGCCATGAAAAAAATCTAGCTCGATTTCATATCCGAAAGGCAAAGTTCTCAAGGTTTTCAATCTGCCCTGAAATCAGCATCAGCAGTCCCTGGTGTTGTGGCATCCAGCGTACATTAATGGCCTGGGTAAGTGACATAATTGATAGTGACATCATCTAACCTATCCACCCAAACTTCCTATGTGCTATTCCTGTCCTACCCAGCTCGTTTCGAAACACAGGTGGACCCAGACATCTTTGATAAAATTACAAGATTTTACCAAAATAATTGCTACTTTGTGGCCTATGATAAGTGATTTTTAGAAAAATCTCTAGGGGTCCACTTTTGCCAATTCAGGTTCTCTATGGTGAGGTATCTAATTCTGTAGCCATGAAAAAAATCTAGCTCAATTGCATATCTGAAAGGCAAAGTTCTCATGGTTTTTAATCTGCCCTGAAATTAGCGTCCGTAGTCCTCGGTGTCGTGGCATCTAGCGTACATTAATGGCCTAGGTAAGTGACATAATTGATAGTGACATCATCTAATCTATCCACTCTAACTTTCTATGTGCCATTCCTGTCCTACCCAGCTCGTTTCGAAACACGGGTGGACCTAGACATCTTCGACGGAATTGTAAGATTTCACCAAAATAAATACTACTTTATGGCCAATGATAAATGACTTTTAGAAAAATCTCTAGTGATTCTCTTTTATCAATTTAGGTTATATAGGGTGAGGCATGTGATTCTGCAGCTGTGAAAAAAAAAATCTAGCTCGATTCCATATCCAGAAGGCAAAGTTCTCATGGTTTTTAATCAGCCCTGAAATGAACATTGGTAGTCCCCGTTGTCGTGGCATCCAGCGTACATTAATGGCCTAGGTAAGTGACATAATTGATAGTGACATCATCTAACCTATCCACCCTAACTTCCTATGTGTCATTCCTATCCTACCTAGCTCGTTTCGAAACACGGGTGGACCCAGACATCTTCGATAAAATTGCAAGATTTTACCAAAACAATTGCTACTTTGTGGCCTATGATAAGTGATTTTTAGAAAAATCTCTAGGGGTCCACTTTTGCCAATTCAGGTTCTCTATGGTGAGGTATCTGATAATGTAGCCATGAAAAATCTAGCTCGATTTCATATCCGAAAGGCAAAGTTCTCATAGTTTTCAATCTGCCCTGAAACCAGCGTCAGCAGTCCCCGGTGTCATGGCGTCCAGCGTACATTAATGGCATGGGTAAGTGACATAATTGATAGTGACATCATCTAACCTATCCACCCTAACTTCCTATGTGCCATTCCTATCCTACCCAGCTCATTTCGAAACGCGGGTGGACCCAGACATCTTCGATAAAATTGTAAGATTTTACCAAAATAATTGCTACTTTGTGGCCTATGATAAGTGATTTTTAGAAAAATATCTAGGGGTCCACTTTTGCTAACTTAGGTTCTCTATGGTGATGTATCTAATTCTATAGCCATGAAAAAAATCTAGCTTGATTTCATATCCAAAAGGCAAAGTTGTCATGGTTTTCAATCTGCCCTGAAATCAGCTTCAGCAGTCCCCGGTGTCGTGGCGTCCAGTATACATTAATGGCCTGGCTAAGTGACATAATTGATAGTGACATCATCTAACCTATCCACCCTAACTTCCTATGTGCTATTCCTAACCTACCCAGCTCGTTTTGAAACACGGGTGGACCCAGACATCTTCGATAAAATTGCAAGATTTTCCCAAAACAATTGCTACTTTGTGGCCTATGATAAGTGATTTTTTGAAAAATCTCTAGGGGTCCACTTTTGCCAATTCAGGTTCTCTATGGTGAGATATCTGATAATGTAGCCATGAAAAAAATCTAGCTCGATTTCATATCCGAAAGGCAAAGTTCTCAAGGTTTTCAATCTGCCCTGAAATCAGCGTCAGCTGTCCCCGGTGTCGTGGCGTCCAGCGTACATTAATGGCCTGGGTAAGTGACATAATTGATAGTGACATCGTCTAACCTATCCACCCTAACTTCCTATGAGCCATTCCTGTCCTACCCAGCTCGTTTCGAAACACGGGTGGACCCAGGCTTCTTCGATAAAATTGAAAGATTTTACCAAAATAATTGCTACATTGTGGCCTATGATAACTGATTTTTAGAAAAATCTCTAGGGCTCCACTTTTGCCAATTTAGGTTATCTATGGTGAGGTATCTAATTCTGTAGCCACAAAAAAATATTGCTCGATTTCATATCCAAAAGGCAAAGTTCTCATGGTTTTTAATCTGCCCAGAAATCAGTGTCAGCAGTCCCCGGTGTCGTGGCGTCCAGCGTATATTAATGGCCTGGGTAAGTGACATAATTGATAGTGACGTCATCTAACCTATCCACTCTAACTTCCTATGTGCCATTCTTGTCCTACCCAGCTCGTTTCGAAACACGAGTGGACCCAGACATCTTTGATAAAATTGCGAGATTTTACCAAAATAATTGCTACTTTGTGGCCTATGATAAGTGATTTTTAGAAAAATCTCTAGGGGTCCACTTTTGCCAATTCAAGTTCTCTATGGTGATGGATCTGATAATATAGATATGAAAAAAATCTAGCTCAACTTCATATTCGAAAGGCAAAGTTCTCATGGTTTTCAACCTGCCCTGAAATCAGCGTCAGCAGTCCCCGGTGTCATGGCATCCAATGTACATTAATGGCCTAGGTAAGAGACATAATTGATAGTGACATCATCTAACCTATCCACCCTAACTTCCTATGTGCCATTCCTGTCCTACCTAGCTCGTTTCGAAACACGGGTGGGCCCAGACATCTTTGATAAAATTGCAAGATTTTACCAAAATAATTGCTACTTTGTGGCCAATGATAAGTGATTTTTAGGAAAATCTCTAGGGGACCACTTTTGCCAATTCAGGTTCTCTATGGTGAGGTATCTAATTCTATAGCCATGAAAAAAATCTAGCTCGCTTGCATATCCGAAAGGCAAAGTTCTCATGGTTTTCAATCTGCTCTGAAATCAGCGTCCGTAGTCCCCGATGTCGTGGCGTCCAGCGTACATTAATTGCCTGGGTAAGTGACATAATTGATACTGAGATCTTCTAATCTTTCCACTCTAACTTTCTATGTGCCATTCCTGTCCTACTCAGCTCGTTTCGAAACACGGGTGGACCCAGACATCTTTGACGGAATTGTAAGATTTCACCAAAATAAATGCTACTTTATGGCCAATGATAGATGACTTTTAGAAAAATCTCTAGTGATTCTCTTTTGTCAATTTAGGTTATCAAGGGTGAGGCATGTGATTCTGCAGCTGTGAAAAAAAATCTAGCTCGATTCCATATCCAGAAGGCAAAGTTCTCATGGTTTTTAATTAGCCCTGAAATGAATGTCGGTAGTCTCCATTGTCGTGGCGTCCAGCGTACATTAATTTCCTGGGTAAGTGACATAATTGATAGTGACATTATCTAACCTATCCACCCTAACTTCCTATGTGTCATTCCTGTCCTACCCAGCTCGTTTAGAAACACGGGTGGACCCAGACATCTTTGATAAAATTACCAGATTTTACCAAAATAATTGCTACTTTGTGGCCTATGATAAGTGATTTTTGGAAAAATCTCTAGGGGTCCACTTTTGCCAATTCAGGTTCTCTATGGTGAGGTATCTAATAATGTAGCCATGAAAAAAATATAACCCGATTTCATATCCAAAAGGCAAAGTTCTCATGGTTTTCAATCTGCCCTTAAATGAACGTCGGTAGTCCCCGGTGTCATGGCGTCCAGCGTACATTAATGGCCTGGGTAAGTGACATAATTGATAGTGACATCATCTAATCTATCCACCCCAACTTCCTATGTGTCATTCATCTCCTACCCAGCTCGTTTCGAAACATGGGTGGACCCAGACATCTTTGATAAAATTGTAAGATTTTACCAAAATAATTGCTACTTTGTGGCCTATGATAAGTGATTTTTAGAAAAATCTCTAGGGGTCCACTTTTGCCAATTCAGTTTCTCTAAGGTTATGTATCTAATTCTGTAGCCACGAAAAAAATCTAGCTTGATTTCATATCCAAAAGGCAAAGTTCTCATGGTTTTCAATCTGCCCTGAAATTAGCGTCAGCAGTCCCCAGTGTCGTGGAGTCCAGCGTACATTAATGGCCTAGGTAAGTGACATAATTGATAGTGACATCATCTAGCCTATCCACCGGAACTTCCTATGTGCCATTCCTATCCTACCCAGCTCGTTTCAAAACTCGGGTGGACCCAGACATCTTTAATAAAATTGCAAGATTTTACCAAAACAATTGCTACTTTATGGCCTATTATAAGTGAATTTTAGAAAAATCTCTAGGGTCCACTTTTGCCAATTCAGGTTCTCTATGGTGAGGTATCTAATTCTGTAGCCATGAAAAAATCTAGCTCGATTTCATATCCAAAAGGCAAAGTTCTCATGGTTTTCAACCTGCCCTGAAATCAGCGCCAGCAGTCCCCGGTGTCGTGGCGTCTAGCATACATTAACGGCCTAAGTAAGTGACATAATTGATAGTGACATCATCTAACCTATCCACCCTAACTTCCTATGTGCCATTCCTATCCTACCCAGCTCATTTCGAAATACGGGTGGACCCAGACATCTTCGATAAAATGGCAAGATTTTACCAAAACAATTGCTACTTTGTGGCCTATGATAAGTAATTTTTAGAAAAATCTATAGGCGTCCACTTTTGCCAATTCAGGTTCTCTATAGTGAGGTATCTGATAACGTAGCCATGAAAAAAATCTAGCTCGATTTCATATCCGAAAGGCAAAGTTCTCATGGTTTTCAATCTGCCCTGAAATCAGCGTCAGCAGTCCCTGGTGTCGTGGCGTCCAGTGTACATTAATGGCCTGGCTAAGTGACATAATTGATAGTGACATCATCTAACCTATCCACCCTAACTTCCTATGTGCCATTCCTATCCTACCCAGCTCATTTCGAAACACGGGTGGACCCAGACATCTTCGATAAAATTGCAAGATTTTACAAAAAATAATTTCTACTTTGTGGCCTATGATAAGTGATTTTTAGAAAAATCTCAAGGGGTCCACTTTTGCCAATTCAGGTTCTCTATGGTGAGGTATCTGATTCTGTAGCCATGAAAAAAATCTAGCTCGATTTCATATCTGAAAGGCAAAGTTCTCAAGGTTTTTAATCTGCCCTGAAATCAGCGTCAGCAGTCCCCGGTGTCATGGCATCCAGTGTACATTAATGGCCTAGGTAAGTGACATAATTGATAGTGACATCATCTAATATATCCACTCTAACTTTCTATGTGCCATTCCTATCCTACCCAGCTCGTTTCTAAACATGGGTGGACCCAGACATCTTCGACGGAATTATAAGATTTCACCAAAATAAATGCTACTTTATGGCCAATGATAAATGACTTTTAGAAAAATCTCTAGTGATTCTGTATTGTCAATTTAGGTTATCTAGGGTGAGGCATGTCATTCTGCAGCTATGAAAAAAAAATCTAGCTCGATTCCATATCTGAAAGGCAAAGTTCTCATAGTTTTCAATCAGCTCTGAAATGAACGTCGGCAGTCCCCGTTGTCGTTGCGTCTAGCGTACATTAATGGCCTAGGTAAGTGACATAATTGATAGTGACATCATCTAACCTATCCACCATAACTTCCTATGTGTCATTCCTATCCTACCCAGCTCATTTCGAAACATGGGTGGACCTAGAAATCTTTGATAAAATTGCAAGATTTTACCAAAATAGTTGCTACTTTGTGGCCTATGATAAGTGATTTTTAGAAACATCTTTAGGGGTCCACTTTTGCCAATTCAGTATCTCTATGGTGAGGTATCTAATAATGTAGCCATGAAAAAAATCTAGCTCGATTTCATATCCGAAAGGCAAAGTTCTCATCATTTTCAATCTGCCCTGAAATCAGCGTCAGCAGTCCCCGGTGTCGTGGCGTCCAGCGTACATTAATGGCCTAGGTAAGTGACATAATTGATAGTGACATCATCTAACCTATCCACCCTAACTTCCTATGAGCCATTCCTGTCCTACCTAGCTCATTTCGAAACACGGGTGGACCAAGACTTCTTCGATAAAATTGAAAGATTTTACCAAAATAATTGCTACTTTGTGGCCTATGATAACTGATTTTTAGAAAAATATCTAGGGCTCCACTTTTGCCAATTCAGGTTCTCTATGGTGAGGTATCTAATTCTGTAGCCATGAAAAAATCTAGCTCGATTTCATATCCAAAAGGTAAAGTTCTCATGGTTTTCAATCTGCCCAGAAATCAGCGTCAGCAGTCCCCGGTGTCGTGGCGTTCACCGTACATTAATGGCCTGGGTAAGTGATATAATTGATAGTGACATCATCTAACCTATCCACCCTAACTTCCTATGTGCCATTCTTGTCCTACCCAGCTCGTTTCGAAACACGGGTGGACCCAGACATCTTTGATAATATTGCAACATTTTACCAAAACAATTGCTACTTTATGGCCTATGATAAGTGATTTTTAGAAAAATCTCTAGGGGTCCACTTTTGCCAATTTAGGTTCTCTATGGTGAGGTATCTGATAATGTAGCCATGAAAAAAAATCTAGCTCGATTTTATATTCGAAAGGCAAAGTTCTCATGGTTTTCAACCTGCCCTGAAATCAGCGTCAGCGGTCCCCGGTGTCGTGGCGTCCAACGTACATTAATGGCTTGGGTAAGTGACATAATTGATAGTGACATCATCTAACCTATCCACCCTAACTTCCTATGTGCCATTCCTGTCCTACCCAGCTCGTTTTGAAACACGGGTGGACCCGGACATCTTCGATAAAATTGCAAGGTTTTACCAAAATAATTGCTACTTTGTGGCCTATGATGAGTGATTTTTAGGAAAATCTCTAGGGGGCCACATTTGCCAATTTAGGTTCTCTATGGTGAGGTATCTAATTCTATAGCCATGAAAAAAATCTAGCTCGATTGCATATCTGAAAGGCAAAGTTCTCATGGTTTTCAATCTTCCCTGAAATCAGCGTCCGTAGTCCCCGATGTCGTGGCGTCCAGCGTACATTAATTGCCTAGGTAAGTGACATAATTGATAGTGACATCTTCTAATCTTTCCACTCTAACTTCCTATGTGCCATTCCTGTCCTACTCAAATCGTTTTGAAACACGGATGGACCCAGACATCGTCGACAGAATTGTAAGATTTCACCAAAATAAATGCTACTTTATGGCCAATGATAAATGACTTTTAGAAAAATCTCTAGTGATTCTCTTTTGTCAATTTAGGTTATCAAGGGTGAGGCATGTGATTCTGTAGCTGTGAAAAAAAATCTAGCTCGATTCCATATCCAGAAGGCAAAGTTCTAATGGTTTTTAATCAGCCCTGAAATGAACGTCGGTAGTCCCCATTGTCGTGGCGTCCGGCGTACATTAATTTCCTGGGTAAGTGACATAATTGATAATGACATCATCTAACCTATCTACCCTAACTTCCTATGTGCCATTCCTGTCCTACCCAGCTCGTTTCGAAACACGGGTGGACCCAGACTTCTTTGATAAAATTGCAAGATTTTACCAAAATAATTGCTACTTTATGGCCTATGATAAGTGATTTTTGGAAAAAATCTGTAGGGGTACACTTTTGCCAATTCAGGTTCTCTATGGTGAGGTATCTAATAATATAGCCATGAAAAAAATCTAGCTTGATTTCATATCCAAAAGGCAAAGTTCTCATGGTTTTCAATCTGCCCTAAAATAAACGTCGGCAGTCCCCGGTGTCATGGCGTCCAGCGTACATTAATGGCCTGGGTAAGTGACATAATTGATAGTAACATCATCTAACCTATCCACTCTAACTTCCTATTTGCCATTCCTATCCTACCCAGCTCGTTTCGAAACACGGGTAGACCCAGACATCTTTGATAAAATTGCAAGATTTTAACAAAATAATTGCTACTTTGTGGCCTATGATAAGTGATTTTTAGAAAAATCTCTAGGAGTCCACTTTTGCCAATTCAGGTTCTCTAAGGTTATGTATCTAATTCTGTAGCCATGAAAAAAATCTAGCTTGATTTCATATCCAAAAGGCAAAGTTCTCATGGATTTCAATCTGCCCTGAAATCAGCGTCAGCAGTCCCCAATGTCGTGGTGTCCAGCGTACATTAATGGCCTGGGTAAGTGACATAATTGATAGTGACATCATCTAGCCTATCCACCCGAACTTCCTATGTGACATTCCTATCCTACCCAGCTCGTTTCGAAACACGGGTGGACCCAGACATCTTTGATAAAATTGCAAGATTTTACCAAAACAATTGCTACATTATGGCCTATGATAAGTTATTTTTAGAAAAATCTCTAGGGGTCCACTTTTGCCAATTCAGGTTCTCTATGGTGAGGTATCTAATTCTGTAGCCATGAAAAAATCTAGCTCGATTTCATATCCAAAAGGCAAAGTTCTCATGGTTTTCAATCTGCCCTGAAATCAGTGCCAGCAGTCCCCGGTGTCGTGGCGTCCAGCATACATTAACGGCCTAGGTAAGTGACATAATTGATAGTGACATCATCTAACCTATCCACCCTAACTTCCTATGTGTCATTCCTGTCCTACTCTGCTCGTTTGGAAATACGGGTGGACCCAGACATCTTCGATAAAATTGCAAGATTTTACCAAAACAATTGCTACTTTGTGGCCTATGATAAGTGATTTTTAGAAAAAAAAATTCTGTATGGGTCTACTTTTGCCAATTCAGGTTCTCTATGGTGAGGTATCTGATAACATAGCCATGCAAAAAATCTAGCTCGATTTCATATTCGAAAGGCAAAGTTCTCATGGTTTTCAATCTGCCCTGAAATCAGCGTCAGCAGTCCCTTGTGTCGTGGCGTCCAGCGTACATTAACGGCCTGGGTAAGTGACATAATTGATAGTGACATCATCTAACCTATCCACCCTAACTTCCTATGTGTCATTCCTGTCCTACCCAGCTCATTTCGAAACACAGGTGGACCCAGCCATCTTTGATAAAATTGCAAGATTTTACCAAAACAATTGCTACTTTTGTGGCCTATGATAAGTGATTTTTAGAAAAATCTCTATGGGTCCACTTTTAACAATTCAGGTTCTCTATTTTGAGGTATCTGATAATGTAGCCATGAAAAAAATCTAGCTCGATTTCATATCCAAAAGGCAAAGTTCTCATAGTTTTCAATCTGCCCTGAAATCAGCGTCAGCAGTCCCTGGTGTTGTGGCGTCCAACGTACATTAATGGCCTGGGTAAGTGACATAATTGATAGTGACATCATCTAACCTATCCACCCTAACTTCCTATGTGCTATTCCTATCCTACGCAGCTCATTTCGAAACACAGGTGGACCCAGACATCTTCGATAAAATTACAAGATTTTATAAAAATAATTGCTACTTTGTGGCCTATGATAAGTAATTTATAGAAAAATCTCTAGGGGTCCACTTTTACCAATTCAGGTTCTCTATGGTGAGGTATCTGATTCTGTAGCCATGAAAAAAATCTAGCTCGATTTTATATCCGAAAGGCAAAGTTCTCATGGTTTTCAATCTGCCCTGAAATCAGCGTCAGCAGTCCCCGGTGTCATGGCGTCTAGTGTACATTAATAGCCTCGGTAAGTGACATAATTGACAGTAACATCATCTAATATATCCACTCTAACTTCCTATGTACCATTCCTATCCTACCCAGCTCGTTTCGAAACACAGGTGGATCCAGACATCTTCGACGGAATTGTAAGATTTCACCAAAATAAATGCTACTTTATGGCCAATTATAAATGACTTTTAGAAAAAATCTCTAGTGATTCTCTATTGTCAATTTAGGTTATCTAGGGTGAGGCATGTGATTCTGTAGCTGTGAAAAAAAAATCTAGCTCGATTCCATATCTGAAAGGCAAAGTTCTCATGGTTTTCAATCAGCCCTGAAATGAACGTCGGCAGTCCCCATTGTCGTGGCGTCCAGCGTACATTAATGGCCTGGATAAGTGACATAATTGATAGTGACATCATCTAACCTATCCACCATAACTTTCTATGTGTCATTCCTGTCCTACCCAGCTCGTTTCGAAACACGGGTGGACCCAGACATCTTCGATAAAATTACAAGATTTTACCAAAACAATTGCTACTTTGTGGCCTATGATAAGTGATTTTTAGAAAAAATCTCTAGGGGTCCACTTTTGCCAATTCAGGTTCTCTATGGTGAGGTATCTGATAACGTAGCCATGTAAAAAATCTTGCTCGATTTCATATCAGAAAGGCAAAGTTCTCATAGTTTTCAATCTGCCCTGAAATCAGTGTCAGCAGAACCTGGTGTCGTGGCGTCCAACGTACATTAATGGCCTGGGTAAGTGACATAATTGATAGTGACATCATCTAACCTATCCACCCTAACTTCCTATGTGCCATTCCTGTCCTACCCAGCTCGTTTTGAAACATGGGTGGACCCAGACATCTTCGATAAAATTGCAAGATTTTACGAAAATAATTGCTACTGTGTGGCCTTTGATAAGTGATTTTTAGAAAAATCTCTAGGGGTCCACTATTGCCAATTCAAGATCTCTATGGTGAGGTATCTAATTCTATAGCCATGAAAAAAATCTAGCTCAATTTCATATCCGAAAGGCAAAGTTCTCATGGTTTTCAATCTGCCCTGAAATCAGCGTCAGCAGTCCCCGGTGTCGTGGCGTCCAGCGTACATTAATGCCCTGGGTAAGTGACATAATTGATAGTGACATTATCTAACCTATCCACCCTAACTTCCTATGTGCCATTCCTATCCTACCCAGCTCGTTTCGAAACACGGGTGGACCCAGACATCTTTGATAAAATTGTAAGATTTTATCAAAACAATTGCTACTTTGTGGCCTATGACAAGTGATTTTTAGAAACATCTCTAGGGGTCCACTTTTGCCAATTCAGGTTCTCTATGGTGAGGTATCTGATAACGTAGCCATAAAAAAAATCTTGCTCGATTTCATATCCGAAAGGCAAAGTTCTCATAGTTTTCAATCTGCCCTGAAATCAGCGTCAGCAGACCCTGGTGTCGTGGCATCCAGCGTACATTAATGGCCTGGGTAAGTGACATAATTGATAGTGTGTAACAGAACCGACCAATTATACGAGAGTAAGTAAGAAAATCATCCATCGAGCGGATGATTTGGCAAACTTAAGCCCGTATAACCCGGTAGTTCGTGAAATCACGATGGATTTCAAACCAACTTGCATACCAGCCAAGATCGTAATAAGTTCAGCGGTCACCATCACAAGTTACATAAAAGTTTGCGGCACAAATACATCGGAGTTTAAACATAGTTATTACAAACCATTTTCGAATGAAAGTAGCGGAAGCATTTAGTTCAAATCACACACGCACACAGAGTTCAAAATACAGTGCCAGTTCAGGATCATCTTCCATCAAAAGCATCAGACAAGATGTAGTGAATGACCATTGCCCATGGTCCTAAGCTTCTCCCATTGTAGGATAAAGGCAGTTGATACAGTTGCCGTAATACATCTGCCCATCCGCAACAAGTGGGAACAAAGCCCTGAGTACGAGAAGGTACTCAGCTAGACTTACCCGACAGAACCAAAAATAAAAGACACCAAGGAATCATGACAGGCTGTCTGGTGGGGTAGCTGACTCATTTGCAAAAAGGCATTTTTAGTATTTAGAGAATATTTACAAAAGCTTTGCATCAAGTTAAATCTGTATTAACCTGTCAACTACATTTGCACTTGTACTAAAGTAACATGTAATTAAACAGGTAATGATAACCAATGATCACTAACAACTTCCATTATGTCATATTTTATATAACTGTCCAAGTGTTCCATCAATATTACTACGATGAAGTAGCTCAAGTCAAGTGCTCACTATCCAGTGAACGATGGCGATTCGAATCGATTATTAACCAGCTGGTAAGTTATTCCTCACACAAACCTCACTCACCCGCTAAAGTGAGGTGTTGGTCACCGAGTCAACCATTCAGGTAAGGTCGCGAGCTTGCCAGGAACCACATGTACCCGGGGGCCGCCCTACTGTTCTTTGGCCTTATCATCGCGCCCCCATATCCTACCACTACTACTCTGGTACAGTGCGTTGCGGGCAATCCACTAGGCCCGAATAATCTCCCAGCTTTGCGGTCGGAAGGTACTTTATCCGACCAGCTAAATGTGAGGCATGCGTTCAACATGACCCGAGGCCCAACAACGGACGGTCCTTAATCAACAAAGATGGAAAACACTACAGTCCAAAATCCTGCAAGTTTCTGTCCGGTCTCAATTTCACATTAACACTTAGTTATTTCATGATGACATCTTTTCTCAAGCAAATCCAGGCAACCACCTATAGCTCGCAGGTGACAGGAAATCACCCGACTTCTACCGGTCTAAGCAAGCTAAGCAATTACTTAACTGCGAATGACAAGGTGACAAGGATAGGGTAGAACATAGTAAAGAAGGTATAATACAGCAACGGTTGCAAACAACTCCTAAACTTAATGCAACAGTTAAAGTAAAGCATTCATAAAATATTTGCAAACCGGGGGAGAGAAATGCTCCGGGGCTTGCCTCTCTCGAAAGAGCTTGGACGGTGGTCTGGGCACTCTGGAAGATCCTCAACGACCTCCTCACCGGCTTCGAGCACTTCCTGCTCCTCGGGCTGCTGTTCTGGCTCCTCGGGAACTGCTACCGATGTTACTTCATACGATCCTATATGATGCAATCATATAAGTGCTTATGCCTAGATGCATTGTAGAAATGACATGTAATGGTCATGATGAATGAAATGTAGATAATTAGGTTCACTTTATTTCATAAAGTGGAGATACATTTCTTCTACAAGGTAGTCAACATCATCCAAGAATACAGACTACAAGCACATGTCATCTACTGCATTCTCTTCTACTACTACCATGCTAAGCCAGCACATTTTATTAACTGCTTCAAAGATACACCAAAGCAAAATCCTATTCACTAGTCATGCATTAACAAGGTTAAATAAAACCCCAATTGCAACTAGGTTTGAACATCGTGTGAACATAGAGAGTGCATGTGGCATTTAGTATAGAATTTCAAGAAAAGGTTTAGTGGTAAAATTTTTGATGATCACTTGTGGGCATCTTCCTACTCTTGGAGCAAGTACATGTTTGACAAACATTACAATGCCATGGCTGCTGCAAAACCAGATGCCATGAAGTACCTGAAGGACAATCACAAAAAGCTCTGGACAAGAAGTCAGTATGGCACAGTGTAAGGTCCAAATAGGCTAGAGGGGGGTGAATAGCCTAATTAAAACTTCTACAAGAATTACTTAATCACACGTTAGTACAAAAGGTGACGAAGCAAATGCACTAGCTCTAACTAATTAAGCAAGCCACCTACACAAGTCTATAACAAAGCTATTCACTAAACACAACAACAACTACAAGCTAGAAACAAGAAGTAATACAAGAGAAGAGCTTTGAGTGATTATACCGCCATGTAGATATGAGAAGTACCAATAAATCAATCACATAAGAGAAGTCCTCGGGAAGAGAATGACACAATAATTTATCCCGAGGTTCACTTGCTTCCCGGCAAGCTACTCCCCGTTGTGGCGATACACCCACTTGTCGGTTCGTGAGCTAATCGACTATCAAGAGTCGAGCCCTCGGCGGACGCCGCACAACCGCACAAAAGATGGGGATCCTCCAAGCCACGAGCTTCACTAGAGTATCCAATTTGTGAACTCCCGTGGGGAAGGATCAAGAACCCCTTACAACACTTGGTGAGGGCTCCAACAATCTCCAATTGTGAGCTCAATCACCTCCGCTGCTCCAAGCCGTCTACCGTGTCGAGAAACACGAAAGAGTAACAAGAAATCCGCAGCAACTCGAAGATCAAGTGCCTCTAGAATGCAACTCTCAAGCAATGCACTTGAATCTCACTCAATCTCACTCAAGATGTGTAACTATGCAAAGAGATGAGTGGAGGGGTTGTTCTCTAGCTCAAAGTATGTCTCTAGGTCTCAAAATGTGCAAGAGATGCCCTCAAACCCCGGCCAACGTCTATTTATAACGAAGGGGTACGCAGCTAGCCGTTACGGACGACGTAGTTCAAAACGGGATGACCGGACGCACCAGTCAGGGTGACCGGACGCGTCCGGTCACTACAGGACAAGCGTGAACAGTGCGCGTCAGAAGTTACCGTTGCTATGACTGGACGCGCTCTAGCGTATGACCGGACGTGCCCTAGCATATGACCGGACGCGCCCTAGCAAATGACCGGACGTGCCCTAGCGTATGACCAGACGTGCCCTAGCGTATGACCGGACGTGCCCCACCTGGCGTCCGGTCAGAGTCTAATAAGCTCCCATTACAACCGGACGCATCCGATCGCACGTGACCGGACGCGCCGCGTGTCCGATCATCACTTCGCTGCTCTCTGCCCCTCTGGACGCCTGACCGGACACGCCGGTTCCGTGAAGGACCGGATGCACCGGTCGCTCACTCTACTTTTTGCGCACAGGTGAACTGACCGGACGCGCTGGTCAGGCCAGACCAGCGTCTGGTCATTAACCCAAGGCACGCTAACCGGATTGAACTGACCGAATGCGTCTGGTCATACCGTGACCACGTCCGGTGCAGCGTCCGGTCACCACAGTGACCTCTGTTCGCCTCCGTTTCTTTTCCGACTTTCGGCGCAGTAGAAAATAGGCATTTCACTTCTCCAAAAAGCGCCGAATCTCGCCTTGCAAGCTCGACGGGAGGGAGAGAAGAACCCAAACCCTTCTCTACCGCTCAAACTCCACCGCCTTCACAAACGTGCTAACACCACCATGTGTAAATCACCATGTGCATGTGTGTTAGCATTTCACAATCATTTTCCAAGGTGTTATGTTAGCTCTTTACTAGATCCTAATGCATATGCTCAAGACATTGATCTAGTGGCACTTGATTTCCGAGCTAACCGTGATTGCCCCTCTTGATAGTCGGCTATGTATCCTAAACCCGGTCAATCACTTCTCTACTCATCTTAGACCGGCAAAAGAAAAACCCTATGGTTATACCTTTGCCTTGCGTTCTTAGATCCTTCTCTTCCATTTGATCATCATGTCCATCATATTATGTGCATCTCCACTATGATCATCATTTCATGTCCATGCACCATCTCTTTGTGATCTTGTGGCCACCACTCCTTGCCACATACACCTTCATCACATGTGTTGCTTATGCCTAACTCAAAACACTTAACACATGGCATTAGCAACTTGGTGTCATTAATTACCAAAACCAAACTTGGGCTTTCAATCTCCCCCTTTTTGGTAATTGATGACAACCATCACAAAGATATAAAATGAAATTAATTTTCAATTTCAATAGTATTAGCTCCCCCTACATATGTGCTTCCATGAGTTTGGTTCAATTGTGCACATACGTATGGATTTGAATTTTGGGAGAGTTACTACTATCAAATTGATGCTAAGGTATATAGAATGGACCTTTGAAGCGTGATACCAATCGGAGTTGCCATTATATACCATCCTTAGCATCGATGTAGCTAGACACCATTTGTAATTCATCACTTGTAAAGATCACAAACACTAAAGTACCCCATGAGATCAACATTATAAGCAAAAGGTGTCTAGATACCACTTGTAAAGCTACTCTCAACAAATCATCATTCAAGTTTTATTTCTAGCATACACCATACAAACATGAATATGAATTTAAGCTTTGCAATGCAACAATTCATCATGTTAATGCACATACAAATGTAACCAATAATTCATGAGCTTGCTCCCCCTACTTGTGTACTCAATTTTAATTTCTATCAATTTTAATTTCTCTCCCCCTTACTATATCTTTCTCCCCTTTGCATCTTAACTTTTTATCTTATGACTTTTCTCTATCTTTGTGACTTTTCTCTCCCACTTTGTCAACAATCACCAAAAAGGTGCCAATTTTAGTGAGAGATAAGTCAATCAATATGAGGGAGTCCAAATTATGGTTTAATCTAGATCACTTGCCTAGAATATGTAATTCGGTTTGATCCAAGGACAAGCTTCTTCACACCTCATAAAGTATAAGGGTTATCTTGACCATGTTGAATTACGCATCATGAGCTCATTTTCTAGATTCAACACTAGGTTTGCAAGCCCACAAACATGTTATATGCTACCACTAGATTAAACAAACATAGAAGTAATAGTGGTACCATATATACATCAAAATCATTTGATTTTCATGAATGAGCCTATTTGTCATGCAAATATGTCTATATGTTCTAACCATGTCCTTAGCAAAGTATGAATGAAATGTCAAACAACTTTACCTTGCTATGTTGGAGGAGAGGCATGTCATATAAGAATGTGGGGGTGCACTCATTTCAAGCTGGAGAAGTCAAGTATGTTCAATTCATTCTTCAACTTGTAGAATCTCTTTTCATCAAGTGGCTTTGTGAATATGTCGGCTAGTTGATCTTCGGTGCCAATGCTCTCAATGCTAATATCACCCTTTTGTTGATGGTCTCTTATGAAGTGATGCCTTATATCAATGTGCTTTGTTCTTGAATGTTGAACCGGATTTTGTGTCATCTTGATAGCACTCTCATTATCACAAAACAAAGGCACATTCTTGAATTTAATTCCAAAGTCATTCAAGGTGGCCTTCATCCAAAGCAATTGTGCACAACAACTACCGGCACTAATGTATTCGGCCTCAGCGGTAGATAGTGCAACACTATTTTGTTTCTTTAATGACCATGAAACAAGAGACCTTCCAAGCAATTGATAAGTGCCACTTGTGCTCATTCTATCAATCTTGCATCCACCATAGTCGGAGTCCGAATATCTAATCAACTCAAAATTAGACCCCTTTGGAAACCACAATCCAACATCATGAGTGCCCTTTAGATATCTCAATATCCTCTTGGTTGCTTTTAAGTGACTTTCTCTAGGTGAAGCTTGATATCTTGCACACTTGCACACACTAAACATCACATCTGGCCTAGAAGCGGTGACATAGAGCAAACTTCCAATCATAGACCTATATAGCTTTTGATCTACCATATTTCCACTATCATCAATACCCAATTGATCATTAGTGCCCATTCGTGTACTCATTTGCTTAGCATCTTGCAATCCAAATTTCTTGATCATGTCCTTGATGTACTTGTCTTGACTTACAAAAGTGCCATTCTTTATTTGCTTGATTTGAAGTCCAAGGAAGTAACTAAGCTCTCCAATCATAGACATCTCAAACTCATTAGCCATCATATTTCCAAACTCTTCACAAAAGTCTTGGTTAGTTGATCCAAAGATAATGTCATCCACATATATTTACAACACAAACAAGTCATTTCCAAGTTTCTTGGTGAAGAGAGTGGTGTCAACCTTTCCTATCTTGAACCCTTTAGAGAGAAGAAAGTCCCTCAATCTCCCATACCATGCCCTAGGTGCTTGCTTCAAACCATACAATGCCTTCTTTAGCTTGTAAACATGGTCGGGCTTCTTGTCATCTTCAAAACCGGGAGGTTGCTCAACATAGACTTCTTCATTGATGTAGCCATTGAGAAATGCACTCTTGACATCCATTTGATAGAGCTTGATGTTGTGTGCACAAGCATATGCTAATAAGATTCTAATTGCCTCTAATCTTGCAACTGGTGCATATGTCTCTCCAAAGTCAAGACCCTCAACTTGAGTGTATCCTTATGCTACAAGTCTTGCTTTGTTCCTTACAACCATGCCATCTTGATCTTGCTTGTTTCTAAAGACCCACTTAGTACCAATCACATTGTAGTTCTTTGGCCTCTCAACAAGTTTCCAAACTTGATTTCTAGCAAAGTTGTTTAGTTCTTCATGCATGGCATTTACCCAATCCGAATCCTTCAAAGCATCTTCTAATTTCTTAGGTTCTTCAAGTGACACAAATGAGTAATGCTCACAAAAGGATGCTAGCCTTGATCTAGTTTCAACACCACTTTGAATTCCACCAATGATTTGATCCAACGAATGATCTCTTGCAATGCTAGTAGGTTGGAGTATTGGGAGTTGATTGCTTCCACTTGTTTGACCTTGAACTTGAGCTTCATCATGAGAACCACTAGAGCTTGCTTGATTTGTATCAATTTGCACATTTTGGTCGATCACATGAATATCATCATCATCATCAACTTGCATCGGCCTTATATCACCCAATGTCCATGTTCTTCATTGCATTTGACAATTGATCTCCTCTCACATCATCAAGGTTTTGAGATTCATTTTGAGATCCTTGGGTTTCATCAAACTCAACATCATGAACTTCTTCCAAGGTGCCATTTGTGAGATTCCAAACTCTATATGCCTTGCTTGTGGTAGAATAACCAAGTAAGAACCCTTTATCACATTTCTTTTCAAACTTGCTCAATCTAGTGCCTTTCTTAAGAATATAGCATTTGCAACCAAACACTCTAAAGTATGTAATGTTGGGCTTTCTTCCATTCAATAGCTCATATGGTGTCTTCCCAAGCTTTTCATGGCAATAGAGACGGTTGCTACAATAGCAAGCCGTGTTGATAGCTTCACTCCAAAATGAATGACTCACGTTGTATTCACTAAGCATTGATCTAGCTATATCAATCAAGGTTCTATTTTTCCTTTCAACTACACCATTTGATTGAGGAGTGTATGTTGGTGAGAATTGATGTCCAATACCAAGATCATCACATAAATCTTCAATTCTTGTGTTCTTGAACTCACTACCATTGTCACTTCTAATCTTCTTGATGGTGATTTCAAACTTATTTTGCACTCTCTTGACAAAAGACTTGAATAGATTAGAAACATCACTCTTGTCATAGAGAAAGAACACCCAAGTATATCTAGTGTAGTCATCAACAATTACAAAACCATACTTGTTGCCACTAATGCTAGTGTATGTTGTTGGCCCAAACAAGTCCATGTGCAATAGCTCAAATGCCTTTGATGTGCTCGTTTCACTCTTACTAGGATGTGTATTTCCAACTTGTTTACCGGCTTGACAAGCACTACATTGTTTATCCTTTCCAAAAGTGACATCTTTTAAGCCTCTAACTAAGTCATGCCTCAAAAGTTTGTTCAATTGTTTTATTCCAACATGACCAAGCCTTCTATGCCATAACCATCCCATACTAGATTTGCTAAGCAAGCATGATGTCAATTGTGTTTCACTATCATTGAAGTCAACCAAGTATAAGCTACCATGTCTAAATCCTTTGAATATCAAATTTGATCCATCAACACTTATGACTTCAACATCATCACTACCAAATATGCACTTGAAGCCAAGATCACAAAGTTGTACCACCGATAAAAGATTGAAATCCAAGCTCTCAACTAGCAACACATTAGAAATGCTCATGTCATTTGAGATAGCAATTTTACCAAGCCCTTGACCTTGCCTTTCTTGTTGTTGCCGAAAGTGATAGCATCAAAACCACCATTTTGACTTGTATCAATTGAATTGAACATATAAGAGTCTCCGGTCATATGTTGAGTGCACCCACTATCAAGCACCCAATGCCTTCCTTCGGCTTTGTAATTGACCTATAAGACAAGATTAATTCTTTTTAGGTACCCAAACTTGTTTGGGTCCTCCAAGGTTAGTGACCAAGCTCTTTGGTACCCAAATGGCTTTCTTCTTTGAGCCCATCCATGGTGTACCAATGAACTTAGCATGAACACCATTAGTACCCTTGGTAAGCATATAGAAAGAATCAAACTTAATTGAGGACACATTAGCATTGGATTTCTTGTTCATGTAATGTTGCTCTATGTGACCAACTTTCTTGCAACTTTTGCAATAGCTATCATTGTTCTTCACAAAACGAGTCTTGTGAGGAGCAAAAGTGGCCTTGCCTTTCTTGGGGTTATAGCCCAATCCCTCTTTGTAGAGAGAAGCTCTTTGGCTACCCAAGCACATAAGCAAGCGGTCCTCACCACCATAAGCCTTAGCTAATGTGTGATTGAGCTCTTTTACCTCCTTCTTAATATTTTCATTCTTAACTATAAGTGTGGAGTCACAAGTGAAACCATCACTACTAGATGAGGATGATGTAGATGAGCTACATGAAGGGTTAGTTTTAGTAACAACAATAGGCTTATGAAAGGATTCATTAATTATAT
The DNA here is from genome assembly GCA_038087645.1 of Saccharum hybrid cultivar R570. Taxonomy (NCBI): domain Eukaryota; kingdom Viridiplantae; phylum Streptophyta; class Magnoliopsida; order Poales; family Poaceae; genus Saccharum; species Saccharum hybrid cultivar. Next base: position 44,637 of record JAQSUU010000382.1, read on the forward strand.
CACATGATATGCCTATGTTGCAAGTTTTAGCTTTCTCAACATTAGTTGGCATGTTTTCATATTTTTCAACTAGAGAGGAATGAGCTTCTTCAAGCTTGGTGTGAGACTTTTGAAGCTTCTTATGGTCTACCTTTATACTCTCATAAGATGCCCTAAGCTCATCAAGTTCTTGCATAAGGTTTTTCTTTTCCTTAAGCAAGCCCTTGCACTCCTTTCTAGATTCTTTAAAATGTTGAGTGTAATCTTCTAGCATAGTGATTAGTTCATCTTTAGTGAATTCTTCTTCATCACTATCACTATCACTAGCGTTATCATGATCACTCTCATCGTCGGATGATACCTTAGCGGCCTTAGCCATGAAGCACGATGGAGTGTCGAAGAGGGAGACCTTCTCTTGGATGGCAATGCTAGCATGTCCCTTCTTCTTGCTCTTGTTGTCATCCTCATCATCACTTGAGGAATCATCACTATCCTAAGTAGCAACATGAGAATCATTCTTCTTCTTATGAGAGCTCTTCTTCTTTTCTTGCTTTTTCTTCTTCTTCTTGATAGCATCTTCACCATCACTATCATAAGGACACTTCGCAATGAGATGGTCCTTGCTATGGCATCTAAAGCATCTCATGGTATGCTCACTCTTCTTGGATGAGTTCTTCCTCCTTCTTGCACGATAGCCTTTCTTCTTCATGAATTTGCCAAATTGCTTGACAAAGAGAGCCATCTTCTCATCAATGTCATTACTATCATAAGAGCTTGAGTCTTCATCACTTGATGATTCAATCTTAGATTTGCCCTTGGATGTGGTGGCTTTGAATGCCACACTCTTCTTCTTTTCATCATCTTTCTTCTTATTTTCCTTTTTCTTCTTCTTAACCAACTCATCCTTCTCATCATCTTCTCTATATGAATCATCGGTCATCACTTCTTGGAATATTTATTGAGGAGTTAAATCCTTCAATGTAGTCCTCACTAGCACGGTGATCAATGTATCAAACCTCTTGGGCAAGCTTCTCAAGAACTTCATAGAGAATTGATTGTCCTTGACCTCCTCACCAAGTGCCTTGAGCTCATTGACAATGACTTGCAACCGATGAAACATTTTTGGTACACTCTCATCATCTTGCATTTTAAAGCTTGAAAATTTTTCTTGCAAGATATATGCTTTAGCGGTCTTTGTACCTTCGGTGCCCTTAAAAGTTTCTTCTAGCTTGGCCCAAGCATCATGAGCAATCTCAATGTTCTTCACTTGCTCAAAAGTCTTGTCATCTAGTGCCTCATAAAGAGCACTAATGGCAATGTCATTACATTGGAGCTTCTTCTCTTCCACCGATGTAGGTGCTTCTGGATTAGCAACCTCAAATTTTGTTTCGGTGACCTTCCACACTTCTCTATTGATTGACTTAAGATGTGCGGTCATCTTAACCTTCCAATATGCATAATTTATGCCATCAAAGTGAGGTGCCTTCTTGGTGTTGTTGATGTGCAAGCTTAATTAAGCCATTTCTTTTTCACCGTAGGTTGTTAAGCCTCAAATAAACGGTGCCTCGGCTTTGATACCACTTGTAAGGTCCAAATAGGCTAGAGGGGGAGTGAATAGCCTAATTAAAACTTCTACAAGAATTACTTAATCACACGTTAGTACAAAAGGTGGTGAAGCAAATGCACTAGCTCTAACTAATTATGCAAGCCACCTACACAAGTCTATAACAAAGCTATTCACTAAACACAACAACAACTACAAGCTAGAAACAAGAAGTAATACAAGAGAAGAGCTTTGAGTGATTATACCGCCGTGTAGATATGAGAAGTACCAATAAATCAATCACACAAGAGAAGTCCTCGGGAAGAGAATGACACAAGAATTTATCCCAAGGTTCACTTGCTTCCTGGCAAGCTACTCCCTGTTGTGGTGATACACCCACTTGTCGGTTCACGAGCTAATCGACTATCAAGAGTCGAGCCCTCGACGGGCGCCGCACAACCGCACACAAGATGGGGATCCTCCAACCGCACTCCCGTGGGGAAGGATCAAGAACCCCTTACAACACTTGGTGAGGGCTCCAACAATCTCCAATTGTGAGCTCAATCACCTCCGCTGCTCCAAGTTGTCTACCGTGTCGGGAAACACGGAAGATGATGAATACTGGCCTGATCTTCCGAGAGGTAACCGGTAAGTTCGACTTGTGGAGAACTCGACGTTGGCGATCTGGCTTCAAATCAGACACGATTTGAACCCTGCAACCGTTACACCACTGCTCCGTTGGTTATCAACCAAGCACAACTTGATTGACCTCGCCAAGAAGGCTTTTCCTGCAAGCGAATCGAAGCGCACAAGCAAGAAGGTAAAAACACGCAATCTGAAATTGCAAATATGAATGATGTGAATATCAATAGAGGATTCAAGAACTCGGTTCCAAAGGACTAATCGACACAGTGGAGGAGATCAAGAACGGGGGCCCTGGATCACTATAAAAGGATTTGTCACCACAGTTATAATGAATGATTCAGTTTCTCGATGGAAAACTAAACTCTAAACAAAACCCAATTGTCTAACAGCGGCGGCGACTATATTTATAGTCTAAGACTTGACCAAGGGTTAGGAACGGCCAGGGGTTGGGCGCCCACAACTTGGGCTTAAGGCCCGACACGATACATGGCCAAGTTGGCCCAAATAGGTGACGCAGCACTTTGACGTGGTCACACAGAATGATCCACGAACCTTCTAGATCTAGGACCAGATCCAAAACGACGGCGTCGTCGTTCCCTTTCCAACGCATCCAAGAACGCCCCGTTTTGATGTCGTATGAGAGAGTTATGACCAAAACAGTGACGACGTGTCTGCTGAATCCGATGGTGACGTGGCAGCTAAGTTGGGGACGAATTGCAACTTGGGAAAGACCATAACGTCGGTGTGTCCAGCGTGTCAATGTCCTCATCATCCTCCCTTTCTTGAATTAGAGTCATCCTCGACTCTATCTTGGCGATGTCCTCATCAGAAGAGTAACAAGAAATCCGCAGCAACTCGAAGATCAAGTGCCTCTAGAATGCAACTCTCAAGCAATGCACTTGAATCTCACTCAATCTCACTCAAGATACGCAACTATGCAAAGAGATCAGTGGAGGGGTTGTTCTCTAGCTCAAAGTATGTCTCTAGGTCTCAAAATGTGCAAGAGATGCCCTCAAACCCTGGCCAACGTCTATTTATAACGAAGGGGTACGCAGCTAGCCGTTATGGACGACGCAGTTCAAAACGGGATGACCGGACGCACCGGTCAGGGTGACCAGACGCGTCTGGTCACTACAGGACAAGCGTCAACAGTGCACGTCAGAAGTTACCGTTGCTATGACCGGACGCGCCCTAGCGTATGACCGGACGCGCCCTAGCTAATGACCGGACGCGCCCTAGCGTATGACCGAACGCGCCCTAGCGTATGACCGGACGCGCCCCACCTGGCGTCCGGTTAGAGTCTAGTAAGCTCCCATTACGACCGAACGCGTCCGATCGCGCGTGACCGGACGCGCCGCGTGTCCGATCATCACTTCGCTGCTCTCTGCCCCTGTGGACGCCTGACCGGACGCGCCGGTCGCTCACTCTACTTTTTGCGCACAGGTGAACTGACCGGACACGCTGGTTAGGCCAGACCAGCGTCCGGTCATTTACCCAAGGCGCGCTGACCGGATTGAACTGACCAGACGCGTCCGGTCATACCGTGACCGCGTCCGGTGCAGCGTCCGGTCACCACAGTGACCTCCGTTCGCCTCCGTTTCTTTTCCGACTTCCGGCGCAATAGAAAATAGGCATTTCACTTCTTCAAAAAGCGCTGAATCCCGCCCGCAAGCTCGGCGGGAGGGAGAGAAGAACCCAAACCCTTCTCTACCGCTCAAACTCCACCGCCTTCACAAACGTGCTAACACCACCATGTGTAAATCACCATGTGCATGTGTGTTAGCATTTCACAATCATTTTCCAAGACGTTATGTTAGCTCTTTACTAGATCCTAATGCATATGCTCAAGACATTGATCTAGTGGCACTTGATTTCCGAGCTAACCGTGATTGCCCCTCTTGATAGTCGGCTATGTATCCTAAACCCGGTCAATCACTTCTCTACTCATCTTAGACCGACAAAAGGAAAACCCTATGGTTATACCTTTGCCTTGCGTTCTTAGATCCTTCTCTTCCATTTGATCATCATGTCCATCATATTATGTGCATCTCCACCATGATCATCATTTCATGTCCATGCACCATCTCTTTGTGATCTTGTGGCCACCACTCCTTGCCACATACACCTTCATCACATGTGTTGCTTATGCCTAACTCAAAACACTTAACACATGGCATTAGCAACTTGGTGTCATTAATTACCAAAACCAAACTTGGGCTTTCACACAGCTTCTAAGGTGGACTATGTCACTAACAATTTGGCAGAGGCCTTCAACAACTGGATTAAGGCAGAGAAGGCCAAGAATATTGATGATTTGATGGATACCATAAGGCAGAAGCTGTTGATAAAGTGGAATAATAGGAAAAAAGTGGCCAAGAAATTTGATGGCAAGATCCTACCACATGTAATGCAACAGCTGAGGGAAGACAGCTTCAACCTAGACATTGAGGTCATCACAGAGCATGATGGAGTGGCTGAAGTGTGTGCTAAGGGTGGGACTGGGTTTAGGTTTGTTGTGGACTTGAATGCTAGGACTTGTTCATGTAGGGTTTGAGATGGATGTGGGATACCTTGCAAGCATGCAATTGCATACATAACTTCAATACTTGGTGAGAATCTAGAAGACCATGTAGATGAATGCTATTCTGTTGCCAAATTCAAAGCTGTCTATAAAGGTGCCATTCCATCCATTCCTGACAAGTCTATGTGGCCTAAGGCAACACATGGGTTCTTCATGCATCCCCCCTTACTTAAGTCCGCTGCTGGCAGAAGGAAGAATAGATATAAAGGGGCAGCAGAAGGTGGTAGCAAGAAGAAATCAAAGAGGCATGAGTGCCCAATATGCCATCAACTAGGGCATCACTAGTACACCTGCAAGAATGGGAGTCCAGCAGACATAGCTGTAATGGAGGCTGATAGGTGAGCTTGTCTCAGTAGCATTTATTCATATATGATATGATTTACATTAAGTTAAACCAACTTGTGTAATTTTTCACTTGCAGGGGTCTTCCAAAGAAGAGGTAGAAGAAAGCAGCTGGTGCTAACACTGAAACAAGCATTGTGGTGGCTCAAGGGATGGTGTTCCCTCCTAATGAGGCAGTGGATAAGGCTGTACAGAAGAAAAAAAGAGGAAATCCTCTTCTTCATCTTCTGTCTCCAAATCTAGGGGAGCACCATCAAGTACTTCACTCTCTACCACTACTCCTTTCTCTAGCAGGTATGCCACTACTTCAGTCTCTAATACTTTATTCGTGTGCAATGCCTAAGAACCATGTCTAATATAGCAGTCTATTTACAGGTCTGCAACTGGGTCCAATGAACCAGAAGCTCATGAACCAGTTCCTATCCAGGTTGTACACCTTGCCCCTTTTAAGACTATCTTTCCTGATCAGGAGGAGCCACAGGAAGCTTCTACTGCTACAGTTCATACTCCAAGGAGGAAGATTGGAATGAAGAAGAAGCTAACACCCACTAAGGCTCGCCATGACCCTTCTAGCCCAGCTGCAAACACCAGGAGCAAGATGCAACTTCACCTAGATTGAACAAAGGTGAGTCCTAGAGATCTTTTGAAGTGTTGTCAACCTGGAGACCTTTTGTGTTGCAGTCAACTTAGAACCATGTTTTGTGAACTGCAATGCTTCAGTAATGGGGCTGTAATATTTTGAGATTTGGTTTATGTAATGTACTTCTGGTAATGCTCTGGAACAATGATGTGTGGATGATGTTGAACAATGACCTGTTGAACAATGATTTGTGCATTTAGCTGAACTGTTAGTTGTTGATCTGGTTTATGATATGAAATGTTTATTCTGGTTTATGATATGAACTGCAATGCTTCAGTATCCTCGCTTGCTCTTCATTGTTCGCCGGGGGCAAGATTGTCCACTACAGTGCCCGGTCCCACGTGTCAGACCTACCAAACGGCAGAAAAAGAACGTCACACGGACGGAATGGCTTCTCAGGCAAAGAAGTTTGGACCAGTGTCACCTGTGTGCAGTCATCTTTTTTAATGGCCTCGGTGCAAATACGATCTTTTATAATGGCACTCATGTAAAAGGCTCTCGAGGAATTGGGCTCCACAGGTCCCTAAGGCGGTAGCGGGTGCCCTGTCAATCGTGGACCCGATAAGAAAGACGGACCGACCCGACAAGGCGAAAACAACCACAGCGGGGATTATGCTATCGAACGTCGCCTGAACCAACAGCCTAAGATTTCATAGACAACAATTAGTAATTAAAGTAGCTTTTTAATTCATGTACATGCATGGCTAACGTAAATTGGTTCCAGCTTTAAAGGAGGCCGGTATAATTGCATTGACTCAGGTGCTTTAAAGGCCGAGGTAAATCATGCATGCGGCACTAAGAGAAGATTACGGAAATTAAAATATTGCGTTGCTTTTTAATGTTTCAACTTATCACGTGTGTTACCATATATAAATAAGATTTGATTTCCAAAATAGTAGAGACATATGGACTAAATCATGCATCCGTAGATTTTTATCCTGGCACCTAGCAGTGAGTTTTTTTATTAATTATTTTTTATTACTACTATTCTTGTTTCGATAAATAATTCCCGACGTGCATGTGCAGTAATATTGGCTCTGCTACTGTTGTTGTTTCTTTCGATAAATAATTACATGTGGGCACATGTGCAGTAAACTTGGTTGTAGTACTTACTGAGGGTCTGGTCTATAATTATTTACCGAAGCTAATGATAAAGTAGTAATAAAACTAAAATCATTTAGACGAGAAAATAATTCCATCATGTCCCGTGAGAGGTAAATTAGCCGTGTGTTAATCTCCGGGGCGTCGGGTAACCGCTTGGGCTATCCTTTCATTACTATTAGTACCATTTAGACAAGAAAATATTTGCATCAGCGGTAAATTCGATTGTGCTAATCACCGCGGCGTCTGGACACTGCTTGTGCTATTTTTTTTATTACTGTTAGTATCATTTTGTTAATAAAATAATTCCTTCCTTTTCTGTGAACGGTAAGTTAGCCTTGTGCTAATCTTTGAGGTGTCCGGTCACCGGTCAAGCTATTAATTTATTACTAATAATATCATTTGGACTAGAAAATTATTTCATCATGTCCCGTGAGCCGTAAATTCGCCATGTGCTAATCTCTGGGGCGTCCGGTCACTATTCGGGCTATTTTTTTATTACCATTAGTATCACTTTGCTAATAAAATAATTCCTTCCTTTTCAGTGAGCGGTAAATTAACCATGTGTGAATCTCTGGGGCGTCCGTCACCATTCGGGCTATTTTTTTATTACTATTAGTACCATTTAGATGAGAAAATATTTCCATCATATCATGTGAGCGGTAAATTCGATTGTGCTGATCACCGCAGCGTCCGGACAGCACTTATACCGTTAGTTTCATTCTCGTTTGAGGTGTATTAAATTCAGGACATGGTTGCGATTCGAGAGGAGCCGTATTGACCATGTGTAAAAACCATTTGTGGTCCACTTATTCTTGAGCCTTATCATTTGTACTCTCTTCCATTTCAAATATAAGATGTTTTTTTGTACTCTTTCCCATTTTAAATAAGATGTTTGGATAGCTAATTTAGTTAATTTTGACTTAATTAAGTTGTCCCGACGGAGTACATCATTGATGGTTCTGCACTCATATCGTTCATCTAAACAGGTCGCTGCAGGCCCCATTATGTTTTTCCTTGTCCTATTCCTTTTCACGTTGCTAAAAGCCTAGAAATCAAGACAGTATCATGTAATACAATGCTATTGATTTAATTTTTATATATTGACATTGTGGTTTGATTTTCCTTGCTACACATCACCGTAGCGAGTAGAGTTTGTGTGCCTATGATGTCGTGCTCTTCGTAATTGTATTAATTTTACAAACTTTGTTTTTTTAGATTAAATATCACTTTAACATTGGTATTTATTTTTACAGTATTATTATCTTCTCGTGCGATTCATGTATTTTTAATATAAAAATTTAGTTGTCCCATAACAACGCACGGACACGCTACCTAGTAAATGGTTAAAAGATAAAAATGCTAGGTGTAGTTGGCGACGAGCAGCGCCAAGGAAGAGAGGGACTAACACCGGTGTAGTTGCGACGTGGCTAGCACTAGCAGTAGCTCGTCGCCGGAAGAGGTGCCTTCCGACTTCCGACCCTCGATCACGAAATGAAGCCCATCCAGGGCCCAGCTAAACAAAGCGTCGATTAATTAACACTAGTATAATTGCCCGTGCTAACGCTACGGGGCATAATAAATCCAAAGTTAATTTTATCAAATTCTATCAATTTTGAAATACTTCGATAAGATTCAATCAAAAACATACTTTTGTGGCTCCAAAAAAATTTAAAGCGATGCACGTTTAAAAAGCAATGATGTAATTTTGTCACAAAAGTATGAAATCAATCACATTTAATAAAAATTTACACAAAATGACAAAAATCACTGAATTTATTATTCTCATATTTTTAAAAAAAATTGAAGGAATCCCAGCTATTAAACTAAAAGACACCTTTGGGATATGGATGCATCTCATATTCTTTTGAGCAATCGAAACACTGTTATTTATAAGTTCTCATGATTTGCACTTCATATTCCCTCGCCCACCCCGCTTGTACAAAAGACATTGTCCATGTACATTGCAAATAAGATCAATATGTATGTACAACAACCCAATGTTACCAACAACAAACAATTTTAACCATGACACCGGACCACATGTATACAGAAGGTTCCATTAGTACACTCTTTATCCATCCTTAAACAAAGAATCTAGATGTTGCCTCTCAATCTCAGGTGTAAAACCAATGAACCAGACATGATCTCACAATGCTAACTATAGATCACATGATAAGACTACAATTATGATCATCGTCATATTCTATTGGCCCATGTTTCCAAGAAGTCACTCCCCTGTAGCATGAATATTTCCAGCAGTAGCGGCCAAGGCTCGGATGTTATCTTGTGTGTCAAAGAAACCCATTTCTTGGAGCTTCACTAATGGTGTCGCATAGAGGTCTTCTAGCGGCACTGCAAATTTTGACATTACTTTGTTGATGAGAAGACTTCAAAAAAATTATCCAGAGAAAAGCTTGAGATCATACTTAGTGGAACTACAGGATTAATTTATCCATTAACAAAACAAACTATGTACTAACCATTAGGAGCATTTGGAACACATAGGCCGCCACCCAGCACCAAACCCGCTGAACATGTTCATCAAGGTTTTGGTGTTGACATTGCCTAGGATTCAAGTGTTCCAAAAGTTGTTAAATAAGCAAGGGCATATGTAAATCCACTTATAAAGGCAGTCAACTGTCTAAACAGGTTCCATAGTGTAGCAAGACCAGTGGCAGAGAAAGCTTAAACAATAAGTCAATTGATTAAGAATCAGGCCACCAACATCAACCATTCGAGTTGACTTTCAAGATTATCAAGCAAATATTTCCCAGCAAGTATATTGCAAGAGGAAAAGGAACGGCATTCCGGACCCGAGATATCTGTATGTCTGCAACTTGTCAGTTGTCAACTAACACAATTGAAGGTAGCGCATAAAGTCAGAATACCATCACTAATCTGTTGTCATTGTCTGAGGTTATCAAGTGGGCTCATCTGCAAAAGAAATGGCAACAACAATCAGGAAATAGGTAGCAAAAGCCAAATTAAATTGGATTTGTTGCATCCAAACAGATGTACAGTCCTATAGATTGGACAGTAACTGAACCGATGTTGAAGCACGTGTCATTCTTTTGAGAAAAAAAAATATATGCTGAATTACAAATTCACATTTCACAATATGTCAATCATCAATTTTAGACATATAGAAACCTTCATCTCTAGTCTCTACTTTCTACCAACTACTCGTTAACATTGCAGAATCAACCAATCACCAATTTCAAGCATGTGCAAACATATAGTTTACTATCTTAAACTCTCAAATACTCATTTATCTCACTAGAAATGCAGTCTTGCAGAGTAGGCGAGGAGCCGAGGAGCAGAGGCAGAGCAGGCACTGTACAGGCAGCAGGGGTGCTGGCCGCCACCAGCCCAAGCGCCCAGCGGAGTTGCAGCCCGGCAGCCCGCGCAGGAGGACGAGGACAGCCGAACGCACATCTAAGATCAATATTATCTTGTGCAGTCTGATGAGCAACAAAAGAAAATTTGTCAAACTAATTATCTCGCCTGCAATAACATTTACCCCATCATCTAACTGATTCTTTTTAATATACCTGCAAGTACATTTAAATAAAAAATTATATATTAGTTGATGCCAAGATACAACCAATCCTAAACACTAAAATGTAACAACAAAAATTTGACCATAATTGGAACAGTATGATCTTAGATAAATAGTGGAAAATATCTGTAACAACAAAAATTCTCTATGACAAACCAAATAACTAAAATATTTGTAAGAAAATATTTGTTTGCCAAAAGTGAGCAGCAGCGGCAGTGCCAAGATCCAGCAGGCTGCCCACATTCTCCCTAGCTCCATCTCTTTCTGAACCTGCTCTCTCCCAGAACAACAGCAATGCAACAATTAAAATGCATCCAATTCAAGCATTTAAACAATGATTCTAACAGATCGGCCGCGGAGTAATAAAAATTAAATACCTCTTTTAGAACTTGCCAAGAGCAGAGCACGTCGTCACACTTGCCTGCGCCACCTCTCTGCCTCCACTATGAGCTATTGCTATTTACTACGGGAAAAAACCCCGATCAAATGTAGTAATATATAAATACTGCACGGTGAAAGATAAAACTTTAATTCTATGATTATTTTTTAGTTCAAAGGGTACAAGAAGAAACTGCAGACAAATATGTGTGCTGCAATCATGACTTCAAAACATGTAAGATCATGAATCTAATAATTACCTCTAAATAACAGGGTTAGGTTAAGGGAAATAAGTACACCTGTAATTACATCAGATCTGAATACAAATAGCCAAATATATTCAGGTTTCGAGTGCCCGCTTCTTGAGTCATTCATCTACTCAAATAATCACAGTTCATGCTAAACTATTCCCTTGTCTGAACTAAAGATGGCATGCTCAGATCGATGGAAAATAGTTGAATCCTGGATGTATCAACTGTATATGCAAGAAACTATGATCTATACTTGCAGAACAAGGTCAAAAGCCCAAAAGCCTAAGATTAACATGAGAAAAGCGATAAACACCACATATCAACCCTATACTTGCAGAACAAAGTTCTTAAAAATATTCCAACAGGCCTACATACATCATTGCAGCAATGATCATATTTTGTTGCTTTTCCTCCTCCCCAATGCATACTGGTGATAGAACTTTGTACTGCAATCACCTCTTTCTAACCAATTAACATGGGTGTGTTGCTTCTATTATAAATCCTTTTGTTCATCCAGCCTCTCTAGCAATGCTCATATCAATAGAATAGGGAATAGTACTGGAATGGAAAACTCAAATAAGAAAACCACAGAGCAATGTTTTCTGATCGTCCGATTAATCGCGATTAATCACGATTAATCATCCTGATCGGTACTTAGCACTCGATTAGGCCCTTCGATTAGATCAGAGCGATCAGAAACATGATCGTCCAATTAATCGTCGATTACTCGCGAATAATCATCCGATTAGGTCTATGGCTCGATCAGCAGTAAATAGACAGATGGGTTGTTTCACTTACTGGGCTAACATATGGAGGTTGGGACATCAATATGGAGTCAGATCTCATAGGTAAGTAACCAACTAACTAAAAATATGGTCTTGATGCTCGATGTCTACTATATAAATATATAGTATATGGTATATATACCATACATATATGATATATAGTCCTGTTATATGCTGGACGATTAGACCAATCAGAGGCCTATTAATCGTCCTGATCGACGATTAATCGTCCTGATCGGTACCAGACCGATTAGGAATGATAAGCCGATCAGAAAACATTGCCACAGAGAGAGCGCTAACTGCTAACATCAGTGACAATCACTAATGACAACTGAATGCACTTTTCATGCAATTATAATAAAAACTATGAATCCCATTCCATTTACAAAAGAAAACCCTGCCTAACTGTTTGTCTAGCGGGATTAACAAATGGAGCTTGCCCATCCCTACAGGATCTCAAGTCCTTATGAGTTCTAACTATCCAAACTGAAGTTTAGAAGAAAGAAAAGTTTCTAGAAATGTATTTCATGTGGTCATGTACAATAATTGCAGCAAAGAAAATCATGTCGGTGGACGCTAGCACTCCGAAGCTAAATTGTAGACCGAGCAAGAAAAAGAGTGTGGTTCATGATTAAACAGAATCTTTAGAGTTATTGAACACAAAATACAAGACAGACCAGGTTAACAAATACGAACCTATGCAAATCCTAAAATCTCAACTCAGAATTGAAGATAAAAAAACACTCAATAGATCACATGATCTGATCATGCCATCACCACCATCGCTGACACTGCCGCTGAAGATATTCATGGTTTAGATTGGAAAGTTCAGATTTATTTATTCAGTATCCGCACATAAACAGGGAACTATAGGAGTAGCACACCTGCGAAAAGAGAGGAGCAGCATGTCAGCTATCTATCCGAAGCTATTTAAAACTGAAAAATGCATGGGTAAAAAGAAAACATGGATGTTCAGGACATGAAAATAAGAATCAGACAGTTTGCTCCATACCATTACACTCTATTCTTATACCATGATCCTGATCAAGCCAATCACATATCAAGGCAGTAATATAATGAAGTCTGAAATCGGTAGGTAAGTGTGAACAGTCGGAGTGAACGCAACTGAGTTTCACGGATAACAAAATTTGCATCAACTACATCCCTTGGTAGCGGATGGGTACTTACCAATTAGATCAAGGAAATACTACCTAGATGCAGTCTAAATATTATCACAAGAACAGTGTACAGTGTCCCGTCATTGCTAGCACACACTCCTCAATTCATGATCCAAATTTAAATTCACATGCAAACATATATATCTCACGCAGATCGAGCTTGAGCCATCTCAGGGCACTCGCAAATCTAACCCTGGCAGTCCGGCACCAGATCTCATCTCACATCTCACAGTTTTAAAACAAACAAACAAAAACCTCAGAAAAACCTAACCGCGGGGAGACGACGGGGATCGCATGGTAGGTACCTGCTAGCAGGACGCCGAGCAGGAACGAGGATCCGCGAACCCGATCCATGCCAGCACGAGCACCACCTCGACGCTGCACGCGCGCCCTCTCCTCCTCCTCCTCGCCTTCTTGAAGCTCCTGGATCGATCCTTGGTTTCGATCTACTGGCTGCCGAGTCGAGTCTTGCACCTTGGTGCTGCCTCCGGGAGTCCGGCTCATGCTCCTTGACCGGCGGACACTGCCTCAGCCGCCGCCGCTGGCTCCCGCATCCTGGCGCCCGCGAGTGGCGGACAGTGTTGCTGCTGACTGGCCACCCCGTGCGGGCCCTGCTTGACCATGAGGGCGGGCCTCACGCCACGCTGGACAGCTGGCCGGAGAGGCCCGGCCGGAGCCCCTCCCCTTGCTGCACAGTGGTGTACTCTCCAGGCGGGGAGGGGCACAGGATCGGGGGTGGCGGCGAGATTAGGGGTGAGGCGTGTCCTGCTTCGACGGGATGGGAAGGAGTAGGAAGTGGACACAGGTACATGTTTTTAAAAAAAAACAAGACGGAGAAGGTGGGAATCGAACCCGGGCGGTGCCGCTCAAACGTCGAGCGGTGCGGAGGTGGGTGTGCGTGAGAAGCCTGGGGTGCGGCTGCGTGAGAAGACGGGGTGAGAAGCCTGGCATCACACATCGAATCGTGTCCATCGGTTTAGATTTAGGTGTTTTATTAGCCCTTAATTTTAATGAAGACAGATTTTTATGTGCATTTTTCTGGGTACACAATGGTTACACTACTCAGCAGGGAAAGTTTTTGTGGGTGGACCTAAAATAATTTGAAGTGGTCAATTATAGTAGAGATGTACATTTGGCTCAAAAAAAGCATATACATGGTGTTTTAATTAATTTTCAAATAGTTTATTGATTATATGATTAATAATATTTTTTGTGAGGAAATTTCATGATTAACATAAATGGTTACAATTTCGAAATTGCAATTTACTTGTTAAATATACAGCTGCTTACGTTTTTCATTTCATACATCTCACTTTAAAATATACGTACTGGCACATCAACCAATAATTAATTAATATGTAATTTACTTGTTAAATATACAGCTACTTACGTTTTTCATTTCATACATCTCACTTTAAAAATATACGTGCTGGCACGTCAACCAAGAATTAATTAATATATATTCAATGAACTTTTTATGTATACAACAACAACAACATGACTTGTGTGGTTTCCTCTATGCCGATGATCGCCTTAGTCTTATATACACAAAATCTGCGATTTTAAAAGTAGTGACAACCGAAAGTAGTGTAGGACTAAGTTGGTAACTTGTGGTAACGTGTTGTGTATTGTTTGTGACTCGGTTGGCAATAACTATGGTCAATTCTACAATGCAATGACCCTTGAAATAGGACTTCCAACTTTTGTAGTCAGCTGCCAGTGAGGGAGCGTGAGATTGAGGATAGATTGAGAAAGTATACTTGTTTTATTTTCTTATGGTGCACTCTAAGCTCGTGGTGCATCTTAAGAAAAGTTTGCTTGAGGTGTTCTTCCAAAAGGGCTATGGTGTGTATACTACAAGCGTTAATTGCTTAAGGCTAATTTTTTAAGACATTGTGGGTGCCCTAACGATTTTACAAATAATTTATCAGATTTTCTTATGTCAATGTTATTTTATTTATCACATGATGTGGATGAATAAAGACTCGCCTTTAGGTATTTTATTGAGAATCTTGAGCATACTTCATGCTCATAAGTCACTATCAAGTAGAATTGGAGATTTTAAACTTAGAAGGGAACAAAATTATCAAAATAAATGGTCATAAGGTCAACAAACACTCCGCTTTAGACTAGTACTCTCTCCGTTCCAAATTATAAGACATTTTGACTTTTCTACATATATTTTCTTTTAGTATGTGTTTGCGCCAAATTTTGGGTAGAGAAGCGGGAACGTCAAGGAAAGACAGTTCAGAATGAATCGGCTAAATGACGATATCGGCTAAAGCAAAGGTTCAGCTATCTAACCCCGAGGACAGTATTGCCGATCAGAAATTGACATATCGGACTCTACAAGAAGGGAAAGAGTAGAGCCTAAGTTACCTTTTAATTTAGGAAAGTATTGTCTTAGGAGTCGTAATAAGGGTTTGTGTTCAGTTAGGACTAGTGTCAAGTCCAGGGTATAAATATAAACCCCAGCTATTGTAATTAAACATCCAATCTCTTACAAACAAACACAACCCGACATCACGCCACCCCTTAGGAACAGTAGATGTCGGTGAGTTCTTCTTCAAGTTACGCTACATCGTTCGACCTCTAGCTTGCTTGTAAGTTCCGTCATGGTTCATGTTTATGCTTTGTAAGGCTGCAACGGCCTCGCCCGATCTCTTATAATGTAGTTATCGTCGATGGTGTGTTGATTGACTTGTCTTTTGATACATTATCAATAGTTATCAAATCTATCTAAGATTGTTTAGCTTGCTTTACAATCTTAGATTGATTTAGTTATCTTAAGTGTGTTATGGTTAATGTTTTGTTAATTATAACATACTTCCCGACTAAGATTTAGATGGATCAGCCTTATATCATATTGTTTGATCGTTATCTAAGCATGTTCATGCTAAAATTTCATTACATAACGATTAAACCTGCTAGATCGGCTGTTTCATCTAGATCTTATGTCTCACATGATCTGCATTCATTGATATTGCTAGATTTTGTTGTTATGGTTTGCTAATCTCTTCTAAGGGCTTTATCATGGCTGCATCATATGACCCCCACTATTAAAGGTACTTAGATTCAGACGATGTCGGTTAGTAGATCTTAATAACGATGATAATCATATACTCTGTTGGTTGGTCATGTCAACTTCGGCTATTTTTGCCGATTGTCTATGCCTTGATAAATACAATGCTTGGTTCTGAGGTACCTAGTTCTATCCATGCATGTTGCTTTTAATACATGATTATAAGTACAAATAAATATGTTAATCTCTTCTAACTGTCTTATTATGGCTTTATCATGTGATCCCCACTGTTAAGGCTGCTTAGATTCAAACGATGTTGGTTAGCAAGTCTATTTGTATGAAAGATGATGCATTAAAGGTTGGCATGTATGAATAAGCTAGATTGCCAATTTCCTCAAACATTGTAATCCTCTACGTAAAATAAATCATGATTTGATTGTCTTAGTCAGTTTAGTCAATGATATCGAGTATATACATCTTATCCTAACATGTTATAATTATTTTATATCAATTATAGATAATCATCATGTTATTCAACTCAATCAGATGTCTTAGGCTTTATATGCATATATATATGAAATAGCCGATTGTGTATTGAAACTGCTGATTTGCTCTTTCTAGTTGATAGCTCATTGATCTGGCTATTCGAGCCACACATTTGGAACTGTCTGGTAACACCGACATGTTCCACCTTTAACTACTGACATGTTTTCATCCCTTGTCAATTGCAGGTCAAATTGACTAACACATCTTGGTCGAAGCTAACCGGCCTGCTGAAAGGAAACCTCACGAATCGAGAATCACAGAGTCTCGGTTCACTCGATTGCAGGCAGCGTTGGCGTGAACACATTTTCACGTCGATAGTATGTATCTAGACATGTGTATAGCAAAATTTATGCATCTAGAAATGTTAAAGCGTCTTACAATTTAGGACGGATGGAGTATCATCAAAGAAATAATGCTTAGGGTTGCTTTTTTGCAAAATAATAAAATGTTGGTCCTAACTGTGCCTACACCTCTCGTCCTCGGTTAATCTATTAACAAAGGCGGTTGCTAGCTAGGCAGCCCAGCCTCAGCTGGCCTTGATTAACCGAGGTGGTTCGCTAGGCTGCCCGCCTCGAAAAAAAACCCTAAGTACCTCGAAAAAGATTGTGTGTAGTAGTGTGCCTGCACCTTTCGTTAAAGTCTCAAACATGAAACATTTTAGAAATGAATTTGGACACACATATAGTCAGACCGTATAACCTTCAATTCACATGCTCTTCTAAATTTTGGTGTCAAATCTCACACTTGTAAGCATACATATGTATACACACACGAAATGACCAACAAATGAATAGAGCATCATTATATACTTCTATTTAATTTAAAAATGATTAGATTAATCGACCATGTTTGATTGAGAAACAGAAATTGCTCTCTTCCCCTATTAGTCACATGTTGTTTTGGAGAGCACCCAGCGCCAGCGGTCAGAAAACAAACGGCGTGTGTGCGGTGTGACGTGTGCCTCCTCATCTTCCAACTCTTCCGGGGAAATTAAACTTTTTACCATTATAGCGAGTGAGGCCTCCTCAGATCTCCCCCTACTGGCTGTCGATACAATTTTGCCTTCACTATTCACAAAATGATACATAATTGCCACTTTGGCTGGCGTGGCACACCAGCGCCGCACACCACGTTGGATCCGGGGCAGAAGGGCGGGGCAAATGACCATGGCTGCCCCTGGCCTTACACGAGCTCACCATTAGCCAGGTCATGCAGTCGTGGGTGTGTATGGAGCTTGAAGATGAAGCCTTTGAGAGCAGAGAAGAGAGGCTTGGAGTTTGAGCAATGGAGCGGTGGAGCCTTGGGGAGCAGAGAAGCAGGCAGCACCGCAACACTCTAGCAGTCAGTTGCTCGGTGTGCCGCCGGTCGGAGTCTGTAGATCAGCTGCGCCTATCGTCGCCGACCGCACAGTCCTCGTTCCACCGCACCATCCCTAGTCCCTCTCCTTGCCGCACACATTCGTGGCCCTCCTCTCCCGCAAGCTCTCTACTGGCGGGGATGCCTCCTCCCCCTCGGTGCCCACGTGATGCCTCCTCGAGGGCCTCGCCGCCTTCGTGGCCTCCTCCCCGCGTGGCTCCAGCCACCATGCTCCCGCTCCTCCCCCCACCGTCCTTGGCCTGAACCTCAGATCGTTCGCGCAATCCTAGCAACTCCATAGCCAGTACATCTCGTGCCGTGACGCGCTGCTCGATGGCGACCGAGGTCGATGGCGGTGGGTGTGGGCGGCACGTCGATGTCCTTGCGTGCGGCGGGCAGCACGAGGCGTGGATGGTCGGTGCGAGTGAGTCCGCTCAGGTACCAGCAGGCAGCAGCCATGCTCGAGGCGGAGTTTGACATGCCACTGCCCGGGTTGCATAGGGCAAGGAGGTGTTCTCTAGGGCCGGCACCAGACCAAGCCTCCGACAGCGCCTGTCCATGCACGCCGCAGCGAGGCCCTCCTCTGCTCTAGGTTCAAGGACTCATAGCCATCCTTCCTACCACGACACCCTGACGTGCATGGCCACGGGCTTGCTTGCCCTCACCCGCCACCACCACCCCATGCTTCCTCGCTGCTGCCACCGCCACTGCTCGGGTGCCTTTTGCCTCGTCGTGCTCCTCCTGCTACACCACCTGCACATGCATGCGAGCACCCAAGCCACGCTCGAGGGGCAGGATGTCGCGGCGCTCCACGACCTGTGCGCGTCCCTGGGTGCGCGCGCCAGCAACTGGCCCGATAGGGCCAACCCCTGCATCTTCTGTTGGGGCGTCGCCTGCCGCATTGTGGAGCTCTGCCGCATCCTCCAGGTTTCCGCTCCCCGGTCAGATCCCGTCATGGTTCGGCTACGGCCTATCGCTGTCGCTCGCCGTTGTCGACCTTTGCTCCGCACGTGTCAATGGCGAGGAGGAGGCAGGCAGGGGAAATGGGTCATCGCCGACCTCCGCTCTGCATGCATCAATGGCGAAGAGGTGTCAGACACAGAGGCTAGGGGCAGCCATGGTCATTTTCCCCACCCTTCTGCCCCGGATCTGATGTGGCGTGCAGCGCTAGCATGCCACGCCAGCCAAAGTGGTAGTTCTGTATCATTTCACGAACAGTGAAAGCAAAATTGTATCAGCAGCCAGTAGAGGGAGATCTGAGGAGGCATCACTCGCTATAATGGTAAAAAGTTAAATTTCCCACTCTTCCATCTCTGTCCCCAAAAATCACCCATACCCGAAGCCTCTTGTCAACCCGCCGGTGGCCGCGGCCCCATGGTCCCCACTCAAAAGCCCTACGCAGCCATCGTCTTGTCCTCCTCCTCATCCAAGGAAGACACCTATTCCTCCTCCTTCGGTGATGAACTCAAGGCGGAGCAGCACCCCACCACAAACCCTCCTATCGCCTCCTTGTCCTTGTCCTCATCCGAGGAAGACACCTCCTCCCTCTCCGGCGATGAACTCGAGGCAGAGTAGCGCCCCACCACAAACCCTCCTATCCTAGCATCATCTTCGATGCCACCGCTAGCGGGCCAAGAAGGCGATAGTTCCGAGGGTGACGAGGAGGAGGAGAAGGAGAGCGACAAGTCCAGCGAGACCACCACATCCATTGAGCCCTAGGAGATGCCGCTGAAGCGAGCCGAGCAATCCTCATCGCCATCGTCGGAGGATGTTGATGCCTAGGGCTCCGGCGAGGCCTCTCTGGCGAGGAGCGCACCGCGTGATGGGGTGAAGCGGGTCAAGAAACCCTCTCTGATGTCATAGGAGGAAGATGAGGCGGAGGCCTCTGGTGATGCGGCACCGACGAGGGGTCCACTGCCCGACGGCAGCGGTGACATCGGCTACAACAACAAGAGGGCCGCAACTCCGAAGCAGGGCGAGAAGCGCTCCCTGCCACCGCAGCAGGGAGATGAGCGCTCGGAGAAGCGTGCTGTGGGACCTAATGGCGAGACCATCACTGTGGTGGTCCCACAGCAGAAGAAGAAGAAAAGCATGAGAAGGACAGGCACAAAAAGAAGAAAAAGAAGCAACTCAGCCCCACAAGAGAAGAACAGAGTCCAAGAGGTTGAGCAGACAGGGGCTCAAGTGAATGGCAAAGCCTTGTAGGGGAGGAATGCTCCACCAACCAAGCCATGCGGTTCCAAGACAAAGAAGAAGCCATGGTCCTATATATGATGATGAGCTCAAGATTTTCAATGCTTTGGTTGTGCACGCCAAGTCCCATAATGGTGCTTTGCCAGATGCATCGCATCTTTTGGCAAATCTCACATTTGAAAAAACCGATGCCAACGAGGAGAAGCTCACTGACAAGATCTGCAAGCTTAGGGCAAGGTACCGCAGGTCCCTATCACATGGATGCCCATCTGGTGGCCTTAGTCGTCAGTTGTTTAAGTTGTCTAAAATTCTCTAGGATCAAGTTGATGAAGATGAGAGGGTTAAGCCAACATCTAGTGACTTCAGTGTACTATCATAATTGTATCCTTACCTAGCTAAAGAAGTCAAAGCATATGCTGAAACACACAGCTCGGGGGACATAATCATGGCAATGTTCATGACCATAGGTGATGAGAAGGCCCACGATCTTGATGCTAAGTGCAAGAAGCAACAGATTGAAGCATTCAAGTTGAAGGTGGACCAGGCAAGCCTTATCAATGAATTGCTCTTTGCACTTTCAAGTCTGACCCATGTGAAGTTCTTATAAAGATCTCTGTTATCTTTTGTTTTAGTGTAATGAATGAGTAGACTTGCTGTCATTAGGTTAATGTAGGACCAAGAGCCTTCTTTTGGGTACTAGAAAGCTCTTATCTGTTAACGAGTTGGTTGCTTAGATTTGGCGTCTGTTTCTGTATATAGAACTAGCTGTTACAACTTTGATGGTGGAAAAAAGTACTTAAATGTTTAAGTACCATGAGCTTAGTGATCTAATCAAACTGATTGTATGATTTGTTGGTTTCTGATCTGTTATTGTGTTAGCTTGTGTTTGGGATGAGAGTTTATACTCCATTGAAAGAAGCAGAATTACTTGTTATTTACATTACTTGATAGGGACTTGGCCTAGAATGGATAACATGATCTGCAGATGTTAATTTAAGCACTGAAAATTTCCAAAGATCCAATGGCTCTGAGCATTTAAGAATTTACGTTAAAGCTGCATATTTCAGTTCATATGGCATTCACCACATTGTGAATTATTGTGGTTAATGTTGTCCTCTATTGGGCATGGATCTATATGTTAATTTTTGTACTGCTAGAGCTGAGCACTCCTTTTATCTTATTTGTTTTACCACATTGAATTGATTTTGTTTATGCTGTATTTTTCTGGACTCTATTATGTGGGGCCACTGCTTGAGGTAATCCATCCAGT